>JBBPMQ010000227.1:0-32524 GCA_038090375.1 Boletus rubroflammeus | reverse complement strand
TGTAAATTCATTGAGGCTGCAATATTGAACACCTGATAGATAAATATCACTCACTCGATGAGCTCGAGATGATGAGGAAGGCTCAGAATGAGGGGGATGTATGATGGTGGTAGGGAGATAAGGAGATAAGGCGGAGTCTGAAAATGCGACGCGACTTGTCACACTCGCAACGCAACTATATCACGTGACTTATTGAACAGACTCGAGACACATCATATTAATCTCAACCTCAATAGTACCAAGTTGTATTCCAGACACGAACTGGCAGTGAAATCACTCATGTTGGTTATGGTAGATCTAGAGAGAATATTCGTGCTCACACTACAAATCAGTGGCAGCTTGTGGCAGACATTGATTAGAAGTGACAACAACACGTCACTGAAAAGATGTGACCATGACATCAGTGACAGTGACACTCCTTCCTAAGGGATGAGCGACACCGTCACTGATTACTAGCGATTTTACTTCCCTCAGTGAAGGGTTCGTAAGCTATCGAACGCATATTTCATTTCACTCGTCTTGCAGATCAGTGGCACCCCGTGTTCCGCCAGCTCTTATCCCCGTCGCCCTCCAATAGGCATGTGCACACGTGTTTCCTCGGTGTGCCTCGGTGCCAAGCAACGGGGATGAACAATGTGACGAGATACCGAGTCACTTTTAGCCGATAACCATTTCTCAGTGTGTTTATATATATCCCTCAGCATCATCGTTGGCCCATAGCTCTCCCTCGTCCTTTGGTCGAATCGTCACCTTTTTTTGATATCGCATTGATCCCCGACCACATGGGACTCTAACTGCCACCGCACACCACTTCCACCCCATATATCTCAGGCCACGTACTCCGCGCCATGACTCAGACGCCATGGTCAGTGACGAACTTCCGATGAGGGTACCGACTCACAGGTTCCAAATCAAAACCAGTCCTTATGACGATCGAATTCGGCCCCACCCCTACAGCTCGATCGTTCCCGATGCAGGGCACTTGCGTTACGTGGGTGGCACGTAAGTATAAAAATCGATGCTTACGACTCCAGGATCTGATGATCACTCACTGCAGCCACCCACATGTACTACCACCTACGGCCTCTCGTCTTAATGTAGCGCACACATAGTGAGGGGATTGATGACTTTGTAGAAGAACGTCCCCTTCTGACTTTTTGACATCCTAGCAATCACTTTCAGCTGTCTGCCTCGCCATCTGCGCCACATCATGGTGAATTAAACCCTCCCCCACGATTCACGCATCCATCATATTCACTCTCACCTGCATGGAATGAGTATTCGGACGACACTCACACTGACTGCGCGAATCTAGGCTTTCCCCAACCCTCCGAGATATACAACCCGTGGGGACCATTTTATGCTTCACCTAATCTGCTCCCAAGTCCTACCTATGCTATTTCTCTGCCTACTCTTCTCCATTCCACATTAGATCCGATTCCGTATCCCGGCTTTCCTCGTCGCCGATCTTCTTGGTCCACTGCGAACATTCAGGTCAACCCTGTGGATGAATACACGCCGGCTCCCAGCAATTACTATTATCCGCCCGCTTTCCCACTTCACAATGCTAACCCCTCCCCTGATCCTCGTCTGGGTTACACTTCGGAGCCGTATAGAGGGACGTTGGATCCCTCTGTCTCCTACCCTTGTTTATGGACGGAGGGTGGCGTTATCTGTAATGTCATGGTGCAGGCCACCAGATCCCATATGAATCGCCACTTGCACGCATACCATGGGTTCAGCGGCTCTGATACTCGACAGACGAGGTGCTATTGGGATGGATGTAGAGAAACGATGCAGCAGGGCAGCATTGCAAGGCACATGGTTACGTGTCACTTACAGGCTAAAGTAACATGTCCTATGTGCTCCAAGAAGCTATCTCGCCAGGACGTCATCTCCAAGCACCAACGGGTTTGCCCCGCAGCAACTTAAGTGCTTGGCGCTGAGCGCGGATGCACTGAATTTCTCGGTGACTTCGCCATATCATCGATATCGATGGTCCTCGGCTGGAACTCTTGGGCCGTGATTTGTATTCAACGGATGGACTTCCTTTTGCTTGTCTACGACAGTATCTCCTCTTCGCATACATTTTGGCGCTGTCGCGCTGTTCTATCTCCCTTTATACATCTCTACGACCCAGAGACTAATAAGTTACGTTCTTTCACTGGCATGTATGTGTACACGACGACGACAGTGCATTCCAAACACGTCCATCATGATCCACAAATTTTGCACCGTCTGAGATGAGCAACTTTGCTCGTGCGCATGTTGCGTGCTGCAGTGCAATCGGTCATAATGCACAAGAGATAACGCGTAATGCATAGGATTTTGAGAGCTTGATTTGGCGCCTGCCGCTAAAATTCCTGCTGATCATGAATTCAGGATGCATATTTCTCATGATGCACGGCCGCTTTTCGGTGGTCCCAACCATATACATCACGACCGATTGTACTATACTAATAGTTTTCCCCCTTATAGACCAAAGGGGGAGGGAGATGTACACTGCTTCTTCCACCACCGTGACACGTTACGTGCAGGCATGAAATGCGAAAAAAGGAACGATGTTGGCAGTACACCTCGAGTTTCTTCCGACCAGTAGGGCGGTCCACGAACACAGGTTTGACGGCACGTTCCATGGTCATCGATCATTGTACATGTTTCATGCGTTTAGATGGGACGTAACTACGGCACAATTAAAATGGTCAGTCGGCAGTTACAGACTTGCAAATTCATACTCCACCCGGCACATAAACTCAAGTGTTAGATTTTATTCATTTATTTACTGTCATAGACAGTCAATTATTATGTGAGTCAACCGATATCCCGGCCTGTGCGGCTGAGGTTTCTATATACTAATATTAATTTATTGATTCTCCGACTATTCGGCCTGTTCGGCATAGCTCGTATGGAAAAGTCTGAGCTCAGCGTGTTGCAGTGGCACGCAACGGTCGCGACCTAAGCAATATATCATCCATGTTTCCCCCCCCCCTCCCCCGAATCCGAGTGATTGGTGAGTAAGGGACACTTAGTAATAGCCCAGTTGATTGACTCATCCACGAAGGTAATCACTTGTTCTCCCACCATGGGCTTTGCCGTACCGAATTACTTAGCGGTACAGCGGCGATTGTGGTGGCAGTCCCGACACACATGCAGGAAGACTGATCAGCCTTCCCATATTCCTTGGTCAACTTCCGAGGCCCAGCCACCACCGTATTTGGGCCAGTTTCCGGCCTCTTCGTTGTTCAGCGCCCCTCTCTCGTGTTGGCAAGCGGACAAGCAGCTTTGCAGTGCTGTACGGGGTTCCGACCTGTGGACAGGTGATCCAGATCACTCGGGAGATACCATCGAGTCCACTCGGTATCCTACGTCCACCGTTCCTTCCACCAATCTGAGAACGTTGCGCCTTCCGAGTCCACCAGAGTCTGGGCTGAGAAGACCACAGCAAAGACCTTCGAGCTGAGTTGGTTCAGCATTCGATCGTGTGCGACAAACACACTGTAGGATCGATGTCGAAGTCCCGCTCGGAGTGTATTGCTGACCGTGGATCGTTTTCCTCTAAAGGTATGTTTTTGGCTACGTGCTTCGGTTCAGGTCATGCCCATTTCTAATTTTAAGGCGCCTACATGCAGCATGGCTCAGAGCGATGCTTCCTTCATATGTCGTGTTTGAGCAAATCAGGACGAGACGCGCATCGCCAGACACGTTGTTCCACTCCCAGGCCCGTATCATCCATTTCCTCCATCAGAACTCGAACACGTGATCGCCGCCTACGAGCAGTAAGCGCATAGAATTTTTTGCTACGGTCAAGTATACAGCTTGGCCCGCTGTTTCTTCACGAATGGACGCTTTTGTGATTCTCAGCGTCCACTGTTGTGTGTTCATTACCGACCCCCCCCTGGTTGCCATTGTCCAGGAGGTGACTCCTCGGCGGTGCAGGCTATTTGTGAAATATTGGGCTGCAGGAAATCTCGTGCTTTGCTGTATCGGTGATTTTCCAACTCACTTCGGTGTGATCAGCTCGAGGCGCAGGCAACGTTTATCTCCCCGAGCCGAGGCGAATTCTGGAAACAATGGGCCCGGATCACACTATCTCCGAGGCACTTTATAAGCTCAACTTCAAACATCACTGGTACGCACACAAGGGCCCCATCACCGACTCTGCTTCACGAACCTACCAAGCTGGAAATGTCTTCATTTAGAAACAAGTAAGGTCGCCATCTTTCTTAATCAATGATTCGATGTTAAATTGCTTGCGAACAGTGGCACTCCCGGGACGCTGTTCGAGCAGGGGGATGATCGAGAGTGGTCCGGTTATTACACTTCGACGTTGCGACAACAAAATGCACCAGTCATTGGCAATTCGTCGTGCAGCGAATTGCATTGGACAAGTGGTCCCCGCCGAGAAAGGTATGCATGACGAGATTTCTACCTCGAGGGGCGAGAACTGATCGCGCCGACCTCGTCGTAGCTATGTGCCTACTAATCTTGCGTCCAACACGAGTTCGTGGCCGGGCACCGCTTTTCCTGACTCTTCCTCCTCTGTGTACGGAGGGGGTGTATGGCCAGGCGATCCGCGCCATGACGAGGCTCGCCTTGGATCATTCTTTGGCGCACCAGGTGGTAATACTGACAGATCAGGGTTGAACCTGGTGGGGATGGGGGTAGCAGCTCCCGTATCAGACCAAGCCTTTCCAACTGCGCCGAGAGTGTTACCCGCATTCCAGCCTTGGCAGCCCACTTCCTCCTGGGATCATCCTGTGCATACTGCTAGGCAGCACACCGGCCATAGCAGTTCCATCGGTTCTTTTGCAATGAGACCCGAGAATCCTCCCTTTCAGCTGGCCACCTCTTCGGTGATCACTGGACGCTCGGGACGCAGATTTATGCCGACCGGTCCTCTTCCTTCGATCAACTCTTCAAATTCAGTGCAGCCTTCCACATTCAGCGATCCTGTACCAGTTGCCTGTATGTTCTTCTTTGCCGTCGTCAATTTTTTGTTTTTGTTTTCGGGATATGAACTCACGTATCACACAGCGCCCGCACCCCGATCGCGTGGCGAACGGTGGGATCTTTCGAACGAGATCACCTTCCAATGTTCGTGGACAAACTGGTGCGCGGCACTTATCGCTGGAAATAGAAGGAGCGTCACGAATCACCTTCGGGGCGAGCACGATTTCACATGCGACGGCCAGGTGATCGCATGTGCCTGGGGTGAGTGTACGACGTACATGCAGCGCAGAAACATCCCCCGACATATCGTCGCGTGTCATTTTGAGATCAAGGTGACGTGCCCGCGCTGCGGCTTGGCTCTGAGCAGAGCGGATGCGAACAAAAAACACCGACTGGCATGTACGGGTGGCAAAACGCCAGCGCTGGTGGAGGAAATGGAGGAAGACGAGGGCGGCTATTTCTAGCGGAGTTGGTGCGCTCGCTCGACCTGTATAGACGCTCATTATTCTAGCCGCATCGGATAATCCCCCCCCCCGCTTTCTCTCGCGATAGCGCAGTTGAGACGGACCCCTTGTTTCTTTTTATCGGATTTACTTGATAGAATTTCCGTCATTTGGACGTCTGATTTTTTAACTACTCGCTTGAATGCCTTCGCAGTCACTTATGAAATTGGCAAACTACGCTACAAATAGCTTAGGTATCAACAATAGTAAATACCTCGTCGGCTCTTTATAACCGGTCAGACCTGTGAAGCTTGCAGTAAACACAAAGGACAGAAGCAACTCGATCGAGGAGGGATGGATCCGAGGCACCTTTAACTTGTACCGCTTATGTAAACTGCTCATGCAACCTTGCAAATGTTCTGAATTTCTGAAACATCACGATTCATGTAAGATGCGACGCCTGAATATCTCAAAAACGACGAGGGGTAATGGTCATCAGACCCCCAGATCCGAAAGATCGTGCTGATTTAAATCAAAGAGCATGAAACTTAAGAGAGTTCTCTACGCCAAGCACCAAAGGGTAACAAAAAAACGGTTATAGAATCGATTCTTGAGGCGTAGGTGGGGGGAGATCGTCCATGCTCGAGTACACCCGTGATAAATTGTAAAATTTCTTCAGAGCGTCGCCGGGTTTCAGCCCTTGTCCGAGATTGGGTTTGTGCATTTCGAAGCCTCGCCCGACTCGAGTGTGACCCCGATGACAAAAACTTGTGTCGCATGTGATTTTTTTGCACGTACAGCCAACTATGATAATGCGCGTCAAAGATTCCGATTGCTAAAAAACACTACGTTCTGATACTGTAATGTTCATGGGGTTTGTGAGTTTGATAATAGTTTACATAGTGCCAATACACAACGGCGCAACTCATGTGCGGCGCCAACCAAGAAACAAGGACGATACATACGTGACCGACGGTCATACAACAACCACGCACAAGCGATACACCGAAAACGCGAAAGCAAGAAATAAGTTACGAACGTGGGATGTCGCAGGCAATCACTGTTATAATAACGAGAAAGGGTGAGAAGGAGAGAGTTCTACTTGCCCTGGAAACTCTGCATGATCGTCCGTAATCCAAAGCGAAGGCTCGGGGGTGGTGATCTAGATGCGCGGCCCTTGACAGGGGAAGGATGCCAGTTATCAAAGGTGGAGAAGCCCATTCTACTGAGTTTCTGAAAGCTACGCGATGGGTCTCGCTCGCGGCCACGCTGCGCAGATGTAGAATCATAACCTGGGGTCGTCGACACGCGGGACAAGGGAGCGCCTGCGTGGAGACCAGATGCAAGGTCTGGATCAACATCAGGCGTGCGTGAACGCGGAGAGTTATCTATCGACTCTCCGGGGGGACTAGACCCAAAGCCTAGTGAATCATCGTAAGGGGCCATCCATGTGGTTTGACTCAAATGTTCAGATTGCTGTACTTGCGATGTTTTTCCACTTGAGGAAGCTGAGGACCCTATTTAGTTATTGATAACAACTGAAGTCACCGAACTTACCACTATGACCAGAGTGTGGGAAAGAATAGATATGGGAGGGTTTAGTTGCGGACAGAAGGGACACGCCACCGTTGGTATGGCCAATGTCCATGTCTTGCTCGAGAGTCTGCGCAGTAGCATTCTCCTTCAGCCGCCTCTCGATAGCTAGACTCTCTCCATAGGCAGCAAGCTTTGCACTGAGAGGGGTTCTGCCCGTCTCCGAATCTCTCTCCACGTGCTGTTCCAGATATTGCTCCATATTCAAGATGGACTGTTGCGTGCGCTGAACAAGCTCTTCGGCTTGTGCATGTGAGGAGATCATCGAGATATCGATGTCAAATGGGAAGTGCAGCCTACGAGGACGCTGGTTTATCTCACGTGTCTCTTCGGCATCAGCGTCGTATTCCCCAAGCGCGGGCCGAATGCGTGGGCTTCCGGGGAGATGCGGAGTGCTAGGGGTAGCGATGCTCCATGCAGCGTCACTCGAACTCGACTGAGGATATGTAGAGGCGGTAGCAGTGGTACTGGCACTGCTCACAGAGTCCCCGCGTAACCTACTCTCAGCCAGTGCATCTTCGGCGGGTGGGGGGACATTAATGCTGAAAGGGAGTTGGGAGTTGGCTGATGAGTGATCTTGGGGGGTTTGCAACTCAGGGTTGCTCAAGGGAATGCCGTATTCTTCTTCAGGATCGTCGTCATGGTCGAGTATAATGTTCACGCAGACAGATGGAATAGCATGTGGTACAATCGGGGACTCCTCGATAGTGTCTGGTATCCTGTCGTACTCATCTTCATGCTGGCCGCCTGAAGCAATGCCAAGGGAACGCATCCTAATCTCCAATTGCGCGCGAGAGCCAGGACTTCGCGCGCGTCCTAGGTGAGGGGTGGACTCTGAAACAGACCTCTCGAAACGGATGTTCCGGGGGAGGGATCCGGGTTGCGAGATTGATCCGTGGCCAGAGTGTGAGCGGTTATGCATCCGTAAGATACCGGATTTGATTGGTGTACCAAAAATAGAGGCAGAACCATCTCCACTTCCTGAATCCTCATCGGTGGCAGAGATTGTACTCGTGGCCGAGACGGAGCGATTACGTGACCGCTCAGCGGTCAGCACGCTGTGAAGATCTGTAGGATGAAGCGGATATGCTCGGACATTGATCAACGAAGCGCTACTTTCCAGTTTGTGGCGTTGATGTTGAGGACGAGAGGTGTCACGGGGTGAAGAAGAGAGTGGGATTGAGATATTGCGGGGTGAAACGGGCGGCGTAGGGTGCGCACGAAAGCTTGGAATAGGGACTGGTCGTGAAGGTGACGAGGACGGAACAGGGGACTCGGAAAGGGAGGCAACGCTGGAGCTCGAACCGTCGGCGTTTGATTTCTTGAAAAGACTGAGGAGGGACAGCTTGGAGTGTAGTTTACGAGGATCGGCGCCGGTGCCGGCTGATCTCGGCCGAGCGGAGCGGGCGGGGAAGAATGGTTTGATGGATGAGTCATCTAGAGCTTGTGGTAGGGAAGGGCGGCGCGCAGATAGAAGGGGCATCGTCTGGGTGGCGGGAGAGGTTGAGTTGTCTCCCGAGCGAGAATCTTGAGTAAGGGACTCCTGGCCAGAGCGGATTGAAGATGCGAGGGATGGCTTGGCTTCTGGGTCAGATGTGCCACCGGTGGTGGAGAGTGAATGGTCCACAGAGCGTTTAAAGTGTAAGCGCTTTCGCAAGGAGGCCTCCAACTGGTCTACGGGACAAGAAGGTACAGCGCGCTGCTGGGGGAGAAGGTTGGAGTGAGTGGTGGCAGATACGGGGGCCCTTACCGTGACGGAAGTGGAAGCTTGGGCGAGCACTTCTGCGCACTCGATCCAGCCATTTTGGCGAGCGATGAGCTCTGGTGTGATACCGTGCTTGTCGGCACGATCTGGACTTGCGCCGCGCGAGAGGAGGGTGCGGACGACGGTGAGATGACCATTGGCGGCAGCGAAATGGAGGGGGGTGGAGCCTGATGTGCCGACTATGGGCGCGGCTGTGTCACGACTGCGCTCAGAGTAGCGGCGGGGGAGTCTGGGGGGTGGGTGAGCGATAAGAAGGCAGGAGGTGGCGGGGAGGAAGCGAACCTTGGGGCGTTCACGTCAGCGCCGGAGTCGATCAGAAAGTTGACGACGAGGACGTTTCCGCCCGCACAAGCGGCATGGAGGGGGAGGACACCGTCGAGGACGGCGTTGACGGGCTGGCCATGGGAGATGGCGTACTGGACGAGACCGATGTCGCCCGAGGCGGAGGCGGAGTGGAGGCCGAGGTGGGGGACTGTTTTTTGGGTGCGTGAGGGGGTGCGGGTGGGGATGAGGAGAAGAAGAACACTGACAGTCGGTGGAGACATTGTACTTGACCTGGAGGCGCTGATTGCGACTCGGCCTGGCCGACATTCACTCGCTTTCCTCCTCGACGTACAAAAGAAAGCCAATACAAGGATATGATTAGTCATCACTCCCTATTACATTTCACTCCCCCCTGTCTGTCGAAAATGACCTGACCCGCCCAAGCCCCGCAGGTGTCACGCCTGCACTCCCCACACTTCGCCCATATGATGAATACGGCGTGCCAGCACTCGACGGTAGTGCAACACCACCCGCAGAATATCCACCGCTCGACGGCACACGATACCGCCGTGGCGGCGTCGACAGCGTGTCCGCGTCGCTTGACGACGAATCCGTCTCCTCTTGCCCAGATCGCCCCGATGGCGGCGGAATAACAACCGGCGTCTCCACCTCTCCGCGAACACTGCCACCGTACCCATGCGAAGGCAGTCGGCTGTGGTACGACCCCACCGTCGACGGCGGAAGCGGAACACCAGCCCCCGTGTGACTCGTCCCCGTCCCCCCAATCGACGTCGGAGGGCCAATCGGGACGAACCCTGGTGGCAGTCCACCGTCAGGCAAATCCATCACTATCGTGCTATCCGTCCTATCCCCCGCCGGTGTATGATGAGGAAGTGGTACCGGCCGGTCCGCGTCTGCTGGACTGAGCAAGTGAGGTCGCGTACCTGACCCCGTGGATGCAGAGTTGTTGGACGCTGGTCGCGACTGTCCACGTCACGTCACAGCATCAGTCTCGGCGCCATGATCATGCTCAAATCGCCTACCGGGGGTTGAATAGTAATATTCACCGTGCCGAATGACGACGTGCTGCCGGGCCGCGAATATCCTCCTTTCTGATCAACAGAAAGTGACTGCGAAGCTGATCTAGCCTTCAGACTCGCCATCTCCGCAGCTGTCAATGGCGCAGGCATAGACACGTGAACGAAGCCAGCCTACAACACGTGCTTCTCAGCATGTTTCCATTTTTTTTAGAACCAATTCCCATACCTCGTCCACGCGGTCCTCTACCTGTTGCTTCGTGCTTTGACTAGACGGCGTACTGGCCTCTTGGAAGCTTGCTACCTCGGGAATGACACTCAGCCCGCTCGAACGATGTCCACGGTTGCCAACGTGTTCCGGCGCATTCAGAAGGTCGAGCTCAGATGTTCGTGTAGAAGAACCCACGCTCTCCCCTGAAGATTTTCGTCGTACCTTGCGATGTTGTCGCTCACCCGAAATGTCATACAAGGGATTCCCAGGCGAACGTGGCTCTGGAACCATCAAAACGGGAATATCACCAGGGACAGACACGGGAGGAATGTGACGTAAAGGTGAACCCGGCCTTGACGAAGGCGACTGCCCAACCGGTGTCGGAGGTGGTCGCACGAATTCAAAGGGAGGTGGCAGTCGAATTATCATGGAAGCATCTACCTCAGGAATAAATCCGTCGGGAGGGATTTCTGCATGCGGTTGGACTGGTGAATACATCGTCGTTCGTGCCGACGCTGTCCGCGCACCACCAGTTCGAGAGTACCGCGGCACCTCTCGCTCGCTCGACGTCGACGAGGAAGAAGTTGCAGAGCCACCAGATGGAGGGAACCGGGTTGTTGTCGCAGCGTACGGAGGGTCATCCTCAGGAAGGAGGTCTGGTTCTCCTTGCGACCTCCGTGCCTCGGATTCAGATGGAGGCGAGAAGTACCTTTCCATCATCTTGTCAGCTGTTGAGCGACCATTTATGTACCCTGAGTTGCGACCCCGCAGGTAACCAATGTCTTTCCCCATTTCGACCCCCTCCTGGAGCCCTTGCTTCCTTCCTTCTTCCCTGGCCATGTCAATCATCTTTTCCTCGTTGATTTTCCTCAACTTCCTTCGCAATTGGGCGGCTTCTTCTTCGGCTTCTCTCTTGCGCCCCTCGATATCTCTGAGGATGTTCTGCGCCTTGAATATTTCTTTCTGCGCCTCCTCCAAGGCACTCTTGTAGAGCTTCAACTCCTCCCTCAGCCTGGCGGCGTCCGCCTGAACAGAAATTCGCATATC
Source organism: Boletus rubroflammeus (assembly GCA_038090375.1). NCBI lineage: Eukaryota > Fungi > Basidiomycota > Agaricomycetes > Boletales > Boletaceae > Boletus > Boletus rubroflammeus. The sequence continues at coordinate 21,214 of JBBPMQ010000227.1, read as the reverse complement.
GTTGGCATCCTTGAACCGTATCACAACTTCCTTGAATTTGCGCTCCGTCATATCGGCACGGTCCTGCTCGAAGGCAAGCTGTGACGTGCTGAACGTGAGCTGTTGCTCGAGGTCGCGCGTAGTCTCCTGTTCCTCTGCGAGCATTCTCATGAGCTCTTTTGCAGTTGGGGCATTCCGGGGCTGCTCCCGAGACGATCTGGAGGAAGGGGTTCTGGAGGATGCCGAACGCTTGCTAGAGAGCGGGGGAGAAGGCGGCGGCGGCAAGGACTTTTCATAGTTATTGTAGTCATAATCAGGAGAGGCTTTATGAAGCGGAGGAGGGCTTGAAGTGTTTAGATCGCTCATGGTGCGTGATGTCGCCAAGTGAGTGGGACCACAGGATTGTTTGGCGTGATGGCGGATCCCCAAGTGCACAGCAATGGCAGGAGGTAAGATGTACGAAAGTGTAGCGAAACTTGCGAGGTGAGTAGTGGTCCAAGACAAGAGTCTTACTTGTTACCCAGACGGCCTTGAAAATCTAGTCATGAACTTGAGCTTGATGTAGGTATGTGTTTGTCTAACTGGCATGCGCAAATATTTTCTTATGCGATCGGACACGAACAATAGAAAACAAGGGAGACCCCAAAACATGCAGCGCCGTGTATTGCCCAATTTGGTGAACAAAGTTTGCGGGGTCTCGGACGTGTTTCCTGCGTCCATCAGAGTAAGTATGTGAACAACTTGAACTCGTTGAGATCATCTTTTCCTCGTTCATCTTCCTCGACTTCCTTCGCAACTGCCATGCCAGCTTCTTCTTCTTCTCTTTTGCACCTCTCGACATCTCTGAGGATGTTCTGCGCCTTGAATATTTCCTTCTGCGCCTCCTCCAAGGCTCTGTTGTAGAGCTTCAACTCCTCCTTCAGCCTGGCGGTGTCTGCCTGAGCAGAAATTATTCGCACATCGTTGGCATCCTTGAACCTTATCACAACTTTCTTGAATTTGCGCTCCGGGAGGAGACTCGAAGGCCTACTCGTTGTTTACATGCCTCGAAAGCCTGACGGAGTTTCCAGAAAAGGTACATTCTAGATCCTGCGCTGCTCTTCCTGCCGATTACGCCGGCATCAGATTGGTACACTGCGCTATTCCGTGCCAAATCACTTGTGTTGAAGACAGGGAGCGAGAGCTTGATTTCAGAACAGTGATCCTACGATTGTGATCCTCGGAGCTGGGCACACCGGACTCGAGATCACGGCACAACTCAAGTACGTTGGCGTATGAACCCTCGTCATTGACAAGACTTGGAGATATGGTACGTTATGTCGTCTGTTAATCGTCATGTTCGGAGGAGACGAGCAGAAATTTACGCGATTACTGGATTAGTGGAGACATAGGTACAAGTTATTGTGCCTTCACGGGACAACGTGTACGGTTCACGTATCCCTCTACATCACATCAGGCTGATACTCTTCTACAGGGCTCAATCAAATCCCCCTATTGACCGTAAGCCTTCGGAAATAACCTACCCAAACGTGTCGTACTGCCAAACCCCAAAAGGATTTATTTGTACATGGCCCACATACATTCCGGCACCCAAGGTATTGAGGACAGCTATCTGATTCCGTCTGATTTGAAAAGCTTGTGCAACTCAGCTCTCTGATTTGATGGAATCTTACGCCCATTTCCTCGAGCTGAACGTGTGGACATCAAGCACCATCAAGAAGACCATTTGGAACGAAGCATCAAAATCCTGGTCAATCGAAGTTAACGGGGGAGCTTCCGAGAAACGCGTTCCGACGGCACGCCATCTGATTCTTGCTACTGGATATGGGTCACCCCGTTTCGCCTGATATTCCTGGCAGGGTGTGCCTTGCGTTCGTGATGTTACCAAATCCCTGATTTCCCTTGCTTGTGTGAACAGGAAATTTTCAAGGGAGTGGTCATTCACTCAGCAAACTTTACGAGTGCAGCACACTAACTCGGTCGTAACTGGTGCTTGTAATTCAAGTCTGTCGTGTTCTCGGATGTATCCACCGGATCTGTCCCTCTGAGATTCGGACACTCATTTGCTAGCCATGACATATCTCAGGATTTCCTTGACCACGGCATCGATGTTACCATGTACGCAAATTGAAGTTATTGTTTGTGTCAGCATCGTGAAGAGACGCAATGACAGGTGCCAGCGGTCTTCCAACTATGTCGTCTCTCAAGAGGCGGCAGGCATGTTACTCGGCGGTAGGTCGTCCGTGCTCTGATCCGTTTTACAGGGACATGAATCCATGTGTATCATTTTCACAGAGGGTTTCAGAGAGTGTTTCCCGACAGATCTCGCAGATATGAACAATGCATCGTGGCCTACTCTCGCCTCGCGGTTATATCAACAGCGGAAAGTAGCGAAGATTATTACGACCGAAGACAGGTACGTACTTTGTAAAACGGCGCCATCAAACGACGATTTCTTAACACGCGTATCAGAGAATTGTACGACGGCCTCGCAAAAGCCAGCTTCAAAACGAACCTTGTGCCGTACAACGCCGGGATCGTACCGCTTTGTGTTTGGAGGTTCCAGGGGCTATCACATGAGTACTAATCGGAGTCTTGCTACACGAATTTGGCAAGTTCCTGATGTCATGGTCGGCAGATACGGGAACAGGAAACCACACCATCAACGGAGACATCAAATTCAAGCAGGGTGGTTCCATTGAAGGTTTCATACAGAAAGTCTGAAGTTTGCAGACGGCACGGAACTCGAAGCATACATCGTGGTTTTAGCTACGGGGTACGCCATCTGTGCTATTCACGAATTCCCACATTCATACCCGCAGCTATGGTGATCATCGCGACGTCATGAGGGATATTTGAGGGCCAGAGGTTGCTTCCAAGGTAGGCGAAATTTGGGGAGTGGATGACGACGGCCAAGTGATGGGCGCGTGGCGTGATTCTGGGCATGAAGGGCTGTGGTTTGGAATCGGTGAGTACTGCTCCCATGACGTAAAGTACGCACTGATCGGTGGCTAGGAACCCTATCCATATCAAGATTTCACAGTGCACACCTTGCGATGCGTAAGTGATTGTTCTGATACTGCCCAGCGTGCACTGTGTTGACCCACCGACGCCAGAGATAAAGGTTATCGAAGAGGGAATATTGAAAAGATCAAAAGTGGCATTCTGAAATTCCGTCGGATCACTCATAACGCTCCAATTTCACCAATCTCACGGTCCAGTAGCAGAAATCTCGGTTGTCATAGCTCAGGTGAAAGAATTATTAGTTCTGGAATCTACCCCCCTGTGCATCAATCTTCTGGGGTTGGCTGTGTGATTCCCGCCCTGTCTTGGAGTGTTGTGGCCATCAGCATCGGGAGAATTATTAGCTTCTCCTTGTCCCACTAACGGTTCAATGACAGGATACTTAGAGTCCAGCTGAATGGGCTTGTAGACCAACTTACAACGTTCTCCGTCCAGTATATATCTTGTTCGACCAGTTTCCTGACATCCTCGATAGAGTTTGCCTCGTATAGTAGAACCGAACCAAAGAATTTTTTATCTGCGGTCGCATCTTGGCTCTCTGGGGTAACCAATCCACCGGCCACCTCTAGGAAGCGATGACGAGTGAGCGAGGCGAACGGCACATCTCACGCTCAGCGTGACTCACTCAAAATGCCTTGTTTGACATGCTTGTTCGCCGTTATAAAATGCCTCGGCCGAACAGCCATTCTCCGCGCGAGCGCCTCATCGTCCGTGCAGTCTGGAGCCCAGACCAAGTATGGACGAGATCTCGGAACAGTCGAACAGAAACGCCGCAGTTGTTGGGCACGCGTACTACCGAATTTGTAAGGGATGCATACCGATCTTGACGTGCGGGTGAGCGTATGGAGGATGTTGAATGACATGAATGATCGTAGTCGGCCGGTGGGAAAAGACCCTCCGCATGCTCCGCGCACCAAGGTTCAAACTTACTCACCTGCCAATTTTAGCCGGCACGTTTCTTTGTCATCCGGGACGGCGATCCGTCTTATCTCCTCGCTTCACCCCTCCATCATGGCACAGAATCAAGAATTGACAAAGTTCGTCGTTTGGGCTCCGGATTACACAGACGCGGGTACTCTGGAGAAACGACTCGCCGTGCGACCAAGCCACCTCGATAATGCACACCGATTAACCAAGGAGGGGACCATTCGTAAGCATCGGGTGGCAGCGCTTACGAACAATCGTCGTCTGATGGAGGCTGATGGAACACACAGGTGCTGGTGGAGGCGTTCTGACCTCAGATTCCGCCAACGCAGCCCCCGCTGATAGAAAGTTCTTTGGTTCTTGCATCATCATCGAGGCGGAAAGTTTGGAAGCCGCTCGTAAGCTTATCAAGGAAGACATTTATTACAAGGCTGGTGTGGTAAGTTTGTCCTCTCCGTTGGACGCATGCTTGGATGTTTACTATATTGATGGCATGCCAAGTGGGACAAAGAAAGGTTACAGATCCTTCCGATCTTATTGGCTATCCCTTTGCCACCCGTGCCTTCGAATTAGATACCCCTCTGTGCAATCGGGAAATGTACGCCTATCTCATCCGTTCGTTGGTGATCCCCTTGATCAGCGAGTCGAAAATCGGATGGTGGGTAACGCAATCCCCGCCGCACCTCCAAGCCCGAGTTGTCATGCAACTATATACGATTGGCAAGGTTTGACGAAAGCGTCACAAAACAATAGACACTTTCTTTCCCCTTTGGATTCCGGAATTTTGCTTGGATCCTCGTTCCATCAACACGTTTCCTGACCCCAACATTCGGGTACAGGGCGGACGCTGAACCTGGAGCATATTCATGCCATGTTGAACTAGATTGGGAATCAGAAAGTTTGACGATCGTTGTCGTAACCCGCTGAGATCGCGACGTGCATGCCCTCGTGGACTGTCCCGAGGAAGTTATATTATTAACAAGCGAAAGCGATAAGAAAAGCGTGACTAAATGAGTGGCATGCAGTCGACTCCAAGACTGCTCCAGTCAGACATGCCAAGTAACAGCATCATCACATGGGCGTTTGTTACGATGAATAAGATGGTTTCAGCTATGCATTTGAGGATGATAACATAAATGAATGCTTGAGTCAATGACGTGCATATTACATTCTAGGATCCACGGAAGCGATTTTCACGACTTGACATAATGCGCAGTACAACTAAAAGCAGTCAGATAGTCAGCATGGAACAATCACAAGGTTGCATGGCACTTGGCCATCCTCTAGATCCTGGCGGCAGAACTATATGAGACCGGGAGCACTCCGGTACACGTTCTTTCGTGACGAGCGACCACATCGGGCCGACTAAACCGCTTCCCGCAAAAGCGACAACTGGCCGCGGCGAGGAGATGCCTGGACACAATATGGCGCGGGACATTCATGCGTTGCATCGTCTGACCACAGTTTTCCCACTCGCATTGAACCGTATCCCGTTCGTGCCCGATAAAATGATGATATACTCGCAGGTGCTCTCCCATCTCGCGGTTCCTGCCCGGAGCGAAGCCGTCGCACTGTGGACCACCAAGCCACCGGCATGGGTGGTAGTGGAAAACTGAGTTAGGTGGAATGGACTCTTTTGGTGGGGCGGGTGGCATTGGTGGCTGTTGTACAGCTATGTGTTCGAAGAACATTCCTCCGAAATTCGTGGGGTTGTCAAGGGGTTGGAATGTAGGCTCGAATGGGCCGTATGCATCAGCAGCGAACCTGCTGTCAACTGTAGGATAATAACCTGAGAATCGAGGTATGTGTGAGGTGTACATGGGAGGTTGGGCAGCGTAGTATTCCTGTGAGTGATGTCGGACGATGACCAACCTCCGAAGTCGAATAGCGAGAAAACCTACAGAAGCCATCATGTCCATAGTATGGAACATATGAAAATTCCTGTCAGGCGCCATATTTGGCGCCATGAAGGTCCTGAAGTAAACCACATTAGTGATGGAAATGGATTTAATTCAAAGGGACAAACGGAGACGCGGGGGTGCGTTCGACAACGTTGCTCGGCTCGAGATGTTGGGGACTAGGGGAGTGTCCTAACGAACTGCTGTGGTGATCGAGTCATAAGAGAGGGCAGCCCTTATAAGTACTCGACCGCACCGATTGACTCTTTGGGCGCTCCCGCTTAAATTACCGCACAGCAGGTTCCCACTCCTGTGCATCTGGCTGTTCTGGGTGCGCAGCATGGTAAGTCCGGTCAAATTGAGGGAAGGTGTTTCTAGTTAGGTAGTAAAAAGGCGAACACGAACGAAAGCGGCAATATGACGCTGGCTATTGAGAAGTATTAGCTGACAGTGGGGAAAACGCCTTGTGCCTTATCGCGTTTGCGGGAAAGACGATATTGACAAGGGTAAGGGGATGAAAAACAAGTGGATGAGGATGAAGATGGGGCTTTAAAGGCTGTCGGGCAGCAACCCGAGTTAGACTGAGATGACGCGCCGTAAAGGTTGCCATTATCTCCCCACACCCCATTTCCCATTTCGAAGACGCCGCCATCCATCAGCAATTGCACGAGGCATTAACTGTATACCAGATCTCGTACGGATGAACCCGCATCACTTGGTCAGGAACGGGATTTTTGCGGCAACAGTGCGATCCTCCCAACGAGTGGTGGTGGAGGTTGCGCGATCCCGAGTGCCAAAGGGTCCAGCTCGTAAACAGAAAAAATCCCGCATATATATTTTTTCCGCCGTGCTGATGTGAGATAGATCCCTTGAAGATTCTGTGGCAAGCAAGCATGTGCGGAGAGTTAATAGTCATCCAAATTAGAAACGCCAACTAAGGCGGGGGTTGTGGGTTGTGGAACGTTCGAACGGAATTGTGCTTGGCGGACAAAGAGAATGTTCGTCCGGAATCCGGCGAGCGAAACCGATGAGTCTGAATCTCCCCGATGATGCACTGGATGCAACGAACATTGAGCAATCCCCCATGGTACCGGACGGATGACTTGGTGGATAGAACACCACAGACTTCATTACAAGAGACAGTCCACGTCCAAACAGCACTGATCCAGAGCAGAATAGATGAGGGGAAATCATGCAATTGGGCCAAAACAAAGAAAGATGGAAACTGTACCACGGTCAAGAGATCGATTCCCGGAAGAACTTTATTTCATGATATGATGCAATCCCATTCATTTGTTGTATTTTATCAGGACTCTGGCGATGCGCGCTTTGGCGATGAAGCAGAATGGAGGGGAGTGTGAGAAGACCAGAGTCAAACTGGCCACAACACTTATACCGCTCCAGGCCCTCTAGCAGATAAGCACTGGCCGTAATTACCTTTGACCATAATCGGTCCTAGATAACGACCTTTTTTTTTTTTTTCCCTGGACATGACAGGGTGACTTTAATCCGCGGGCTCTGGAAATTCTAGATTGTATCTCCTTGAAGACCCGCCCCCGTCATCTCGCTAGGTATCTATTTTTTTTCTGTTTGCTTCAGGCTCAAGTGTTGTGGCCCTCATCAAGGGCTCGTTTATTGGCTCGCTACTCCTCACTCCTCGGGCCCCGAAGTTGATTAGATCTCAAGCTTGGTGTAAATTTCAAATAAAACTTCAAACCCCATTTTATTCTAATATCTTTATTCCCAAGTGTACAGGGAATGATTTCACCCAGTACCAGGAAGTCAATACACATGGACGCACGTCTGGATGCCCCGGATCTCGCAGCCTGTCAGCGTTCAAGCGGCTCAAGATGGAAAGCAACCATGGTACGCGTACGGTGATTACCTGACCTGAACTTGAAGAACCTCTGTACTCTTGAGCCTGGTCATACCGTTAAGCAGAAGAGAAACTGAATATTTCTGACAACTCTTATGTCCAGAGGGCCCATTAGTTCGATATGGACCTGACTCGCCGGCATCTGGCGAGTCTAGCCGTTGCCGGACTGCCAGTTCCTCGGGAGAGGAAGCTCTCTATGGTAAAAATCAAATTTTAATTCTCGGCACTTGCCACCCGCCGTAAGTATTGACGGGCTGATCATATCTGGCTGTACCACCACCCGCTGCCATTGACTTGACTCTTGGCACCGTGGAGAGCCCAAAAGAATGTTATCACAGTCCAATAAGAGCTAACTCAGACTCATGAAAATTTAATAAAACCATGTAGGTATAATGTCCCTGTGTTGGCGGTGATATTTGATCCAGGCGGGGACCAGGCCAGTCTATGAGATGGTTTCACTTGATAAAGAACTGAGATCCGTAATTCATCAAGACCTCCGAACCCGCTTCCATGTCTCGAGCTGTGAAATGGATCTAATCAAGTCTCTGAAGGACTGTAAACAACTCACTAGCGAATATGCCTATCCGATGATCCCCATTGACCAGCCGAACTAAGGCAACAAATTAGTTTGCGTGGAAAAGGATATGCAGGGATGTACCTTGGGCTTGGCTATTTACCCGTCTGCTTCGTTCGGCGTCAGAGTGGTCAATAAATCTAGGGATGTTGCCTGCATAGGTTGAATCTAAAGAAAACGTATTGTTCAAGCCGAAGACATAACATCGGTTGCGATGTGCAGCAAGATCTCTGTGCGGAGAAAGAATTGGATTGGAATCATCACGACAAATGAGACCTACCCTCGGCTCTCGACTGTGGGCTCGTAGATTACCTCTCCAATGTATTCTATCAATGAATAGCATGATTTATAAGGCTGCGTGGTACTGGGAATGGCGCACCTGATATCAAGTCGCCTGCTTTTGCCGCTTCGGCTAAGAACGTTCCTAGTCCCCAACTACTCTTTTTGACCTCTAATTCCTGCTATACGTGAGAATGACCTATGTCGACTTATCAAGGGATCACGAACTTTGCGAGCTCCGCGCTGGAGTTGGGAATTCCGACACGGTGTGTCATCGGCTAAAATCCCAAGAAAAACATGGTGTTGAAACCAAAATGCGTAGGCTTACCTCTGGAAAATGAGCGAATCCGTCAGCATTAAGAACCAATTGAGCGCCTAGTGACACTCACATGCATCTGCAATTTATGCATAGTTCTGGATCACATTCCCGGAAGGCTTCAACACAGGGACACCGCTCCGTCACACAGCTCCACCCTGACTTAGCTCTTGAGCAACGACAGCCTTGCCATCGACGATTGCCTATGCAATGTGGGTTCGTGCTGAAGGCGGTGAAGACAGCGGCTTACATTCTGGAGGGCAACGGCAGTTGCGTTGACAATGCGATTGATTTTTGAAGCATGGGCAGCCAGAAAAACTGCTGCAAGGGCCGGTATGGTGGCAAGGGTCGTTGCTAAAGCAAGGCTCTAAGCGAAGGGAAAGGAAATCGCCCAAGACATACGGTGTAAATTGCGTTGAATTGTTGTCTAAAATGAATGTAAGACTGGTAAGGACCAATGCGAGTTCGGTTTGTACCATTGAATCTGAGTATACGCCGTTGGCTTTTGATATCCGCGGGTTGAGCTTCATCGGAATTAACCGGACATAGTAATTTCCTGTAGTAAAACACCTAATTTCACTTCAACTCATGTGCAGTCCTCAAAGTAATAATATCACCTCATAACAGGGTTTAAGACACAACTCTGCAAGATCACAAGGAGTGGTGTTTAGTGATATTTCAGAGATGACTTTGAATATGTCAAGATCAGCTTCATCCCAAGAAGGACTAAGCTAGCGTGATACAGACACAGTATAAGTGCCCTGTAGACAACAAGACAATGGACGAACCTCTTCTGTCTTGTTGTTGATAAAACATTGATTTCGACAAGGGCTCGTTACCTCACCAAGGAGATGAGACGCCGGAGGCTGCGACTTGGGAGGCATCGAGTTAGGCTCAACTGTGCGTAACCTGTGATGGGTGAAATGCGTGCATGTACTGGTAAGCAATGCTGCACACCGTGAACACTGCAGAGTGGCTCTACACAGCTTAGATTCGGACAGAAGAATGAATTCAAGGTTTTAAGGCGATTGCAGAAGTCTGATCCTTCTGGCCACGTTCGGGGTGGAAAATTATAAGACGCTGGAATCGTATTTCCGGCCCAATGCAAGCGATCGCTGTACATGCATCAGCAGAACGTCAAGAAGAGGTTGATTTACTCACCGTCTTCGAACCATAGAGAGTACACCAGATTTGCCGGGTTGTGAGCGTAATTTGAGCGGCAAGACATTGCAATCTTCGATTTCATCATAGGTAAGAGCATACCGAACTTGCAGTCTATACACCGCCTCGACCACGATCACTTCCACTGCACAGCTGTTATATGTTATCGTGTCGAACGAGCATGAGACGCGTATAATGCTCACAGTCAGGATCGAAGGAATCCTGCCACGAAAACGACCCATATTGATGCGTGTGACTAGTTTGATTGAAAGTTTGATCATCTGCATATGGGATGAAATCCATATCGTCGCTATCGTCACCCTTGAACACATTGCGATGTAATGGAGAGCATGATTCGTATGGGGGATGAGGCTCCAAGGACAAAGATAGGTGAATGACGTCCAATTTCACTGATGAAATTTCGATAACCGCTCCATCGGGTGAATACACTTCTTGAGAGACCGGTGGCGACGGGGTAGCCTCTGGTCGGGCGTCAAGCGATGGATTGGGGGTAGCCGCTACGAAGGCCAAAGCGGGCGAGCGAAGATCGGGGTGCAAACACGACTGCCAAGTGGATGGAGCAGCAAACGAGGTAAGGGCTTGGTGACGGTGAGCGACATTCCACGTCGTGAATTCTGTCTGAACTTGGGAGAAAACGCGTCGAACAAGCTCGGATTTCGATTTTTCGTGTTCGAACAATGTCTGCAGGACGTCGTTCTGCTCGTCTGCATCCGAGTCAGCCAGTCGGAGAGCCTCCATGGCATACGCAGAAATTGTAGCGACGGAATAACACCGGGTAGGTCACGTGCGACACTGCCGCCGTGTACTTCCCAAAATGACAAAGCCCAATGGCCCATCTGCTCCTTCGAATACCATGGCTTCATCCGGTACGTTCAGCTTGCTAAAATTTACGATCCCAGTTACTCAGAAACGATGTTTCAGCTATCGGAAAGCTTTCTCGCGAGGAATTTCGTCGCCAGAAAGACCTCGACGCCGCTCGTAAGGCCGGTACCGCACCTGCCGCACTCGACGAGGAAGGAAGGCCCATCAACCCACACATTCCTCGTACGTCTTCTATCCATGTCTCATGTCTTTCTCGTCGCACTCAGACTACCGCCCTTTATTCCAGAATATATCTCACAAGCACCATGGTATCTCGACACCGGTGCTCCATCACTAAGCCATCAGCGTCGGTATACGGAAGATCGTACCTCCAGCAAACTTGACGACTGGTATGACCGTGGGGTGCGTGCCGGTCCTGCAGCCAAAAAGTACCGCAAAGGTGCATGCGAAAATTGCGGGGCCATGACACACAAGAAGCAGGATTGTCTGGAGCGTCCTCGGAAAAAAGGCGCCAAGTTCACCAACAGAGATATTCAAGCAGACGAAATCATACAGGACGTCGCGACTGGCTATGACGCGAAGCGGGACCGGTGGAATGGGTATGATCCCGCTGAACATAAAATGATCTACGAGGAGTACGAGGCTATTGAGGCTGCTCGAAAGAAGCTGCGTGAAGAGGAGATTGATAATCAGACCACGACTGATTTGGCTGCCGTTCGGAAGGTGGCTAAAGCTGGAAAGGAGAAGAAAGCCGTAGACCTCGACTTTGGCTCTAGCGACGAAGAGGATGCAGACGATGACAAATATGCAGATGCAGCTGATGCAGTTGGTCAGAAACTCGACACAAAGACTCGCATCACTGTTCGAAATCTACGTATCCGAGAAGACACCGCCAAATACTTGATCAACTTGGATCCTGAGAGCGCTTACTACGATCCCAAAACCCGTTCCATGCGCGATGCTCCATTAAAGAACGTTGCTCCAGAAGATGTATGTCATTTTCTCCTTTCTTCTCGGTAGTTTATGACTCGTCGAATGTAGACCAAATTTGCTGGGGAGAACTTCTTCCGGTACAGTGGCGAGGCACCAGAAGTTCAAAGACTCCAGCTCTTTGCGTGGCACGCTGCGCAACGTGGTAATGATGTTCACCTGAATGCAGGTCCGACTCAAGGGCAATTCCTGCATGAAGAATATAAAGACAAGAAGGAGATGCTTAAGGAGGTGACCAAGGAATCCATCCTTGCAAAATACGGAGGAGAGGAGTACCTCGAGAAGGCCCCAAAGGAAATCATGGATGGTCAAACAGAAAACTATGTCGAGTACTCTCGAACGGGTCGGGTCACTAAAGGCAAGGAGCGCGCAAAGGCACGATCGAAATATCCCGAAGATGGTGAGTCATATTGTCTCGACTGGAGAGCTTGATACCGACATTGCCCCTAGTTTATATCAACAATCATACTTCGGTGTGGGGCTCGTGGTATGATGTTTCGAGTGGTGTTTGGGGCTATGCATGTTGCCACTCGGGCATACATATATCGTACTGCGCCGGCCAGGCTGGCAAAGAAGCTGCGTACGCATCAACAGCCCAAGCCCTTCTTGCCTTATCTTCAAATTCGACGTCCGACCCCTCAGCACCGGAAGCAGCTGCGGAGTCGACAGGGCGTATAGAGCAGAACTACTCGAAAAAGCGTGTGGGAGAGGGCGATGTCACCATCGACAAAGAACGTTTAGCCGAAGCTCTGAGTGAGGAAAAGAAGCGGAAAGTGCAGGGAGGCGATGATGATGACCGGTTCAGTAAGAAAAAGAAGGGGTTGGAAATTAGCAGCCACGATGTCACGGAAGAGGAACTTGGTAAGTTCCCATTCGTGTTTTTACGCGACCCATTCTGACCGTCATATGTCTACGCAGAGGCCTACCGGATGAATCGTCGAAACACGGAAGACCCAATGGCCAACTATGTGGACACAGAGGATCCATATTGACCCAGCCTTGTTTATTATATTGTACTTTAGTTGTATGGTCCGTTATCGGCGTTCGCTGCCGACCGAATTATTATTTGGTGCCGCTGTTCCCACTGTATCCGAAATAGGCGAACATTGAAACACTTTGGCACAATCGATGTTGGTTTTCTAACCTTGTCCATGTTCTCTACGTCGGCTGCCCTGCTATTCGGGCTGGGCACTCGCATCGCCCTCGACAAGTTCCTGAGGAATGCCCCAGACGAGCCTAACACCCCAGACGCCATCGGGGACATCATCCTCCTCGGCGTCGTCCAAGGCGTCGCACTATACTATACTTTAATGGAATTCCACGACTTCACATTCGTAGTCGCGTTTGCGATCGCAGCTCGTCTCGTAGTCGAGTTCACGATGCTCCAAGACGTGAACAAGTGCGCAACGACGCTGTTGGGCATTGCGCTCGGCGTTCTCGTCACCGACGTCCTCTCCCAACTCATCGAGGATGGCTACATTTACGATTTCAGCGGTCGAGGGGATACGGAGAGTGACACTGGGGAGGAGTCGGTCGTCGAAATAAAGCGTCGCAAGCGTCTCGTCAAGTTTTCGTCCGCTACCACCGATTACTTCGCCGTCCCCCATCCCAGCAAACCTATACGTCCCCTTAAACAAGACCCGTCACGCAAATGGCGCACGGAATCGTCCGTGCCTCCGTCGATCATGTCCTCGGCCGAGGATCTGGTTGATCCACAGCGGGTCATGGACCCTCTCGAACGGGAGGTCGCCACACTCCGTGCGCGTGCTTCGCTGGCGGACAGCGAGCGGAGGCGGTTCAAAGAGGAGAAAAAGTGGGCAGTTTCTCAGGGAAATCTGGCGCGTGCAGCCCAGATGAGTTGGCAGGTGAAGAGGTACACTGCGTTGACACAAAGCTTTACGAAAGAGGCAGACGCGCGTCTGCTAGAGAGTCAGTCTCTCTCTCTCTCTCTGAGCTCGGTGCTAGTGTTTCGTACATTGCTCACTGGGAATACAGTTACAGCGGTTAAAGCAGCGCGGCAGCAAAGGCTGAACGATGCACCCCTTCCAACTCTTCAAAAGGCCGAGCGACTTCAGACAGAGACACACACCAACCATGCGCGGGAAGCCACCGCCAGTAGCTCCCGACAGTTTTTGGTTGAACACGATACGACAGTCAACGTCGAGACAACTCGACATCGAAGACAAAGTAATGCTAGCAACCTCAAGTCAGCCATGCGTGTGGCACCACGATGAGGAGCAAGGATTACAATGCATTGACACTGCTCTCTAGTTGTCAACCTCCTAGGTACTCCTGAAAATATGTGTTTGGTATTGGGGTTTGGTCAGCTCGATCTTGTAACAATTAGACATCTACGATTCCCTCACTGATACAAAGAAGATTGTTTAGAAAATGCAATTGAAAACGCCCTAAAGTTACAAGGGAGTGCAAGAGTTGCTATTATGACAGCTTTGCTTTGCATTACTCAGGTAAGCCGACAAATATTATGATGGAGGGGAAGAACATCGAGAGTGAGCTAAAGGTGGAGATACGACCCCGATGTTGATCATCGGTACGACTTGACGTTTGTTTTTCATGGACGCGGTGGAAGGGGGTAATGACCCATTGGTCTTTCCACTTGTAGTGGGTCGGGGCTTCTTACTAGAGGTCGCTGCCTCAGATGATGGCCGAGGTGCGGCCTCCTTCATCACCATCTTCGCATGGATCTCCTCCAACTTTGAAGCCTTGACTTTTTTAGGCCAGAACAACGTGACGAACCTGCGGGCGGGGAAACTCAGATACTCTTACATCGCATTGATTGCGTCCACATACGTCCAAAGATGCCGACGCCACCTTTCTCGGTCTTCTCCAGCAGCCTGCTTAGCTTGCAGCACGAGTTCGATTCGCCGGCCGATGGCAGCGAGCGAGTCCTTCAAGATGGCAACCTTGTCATCTCGAGGCATATCCTCTCCCGATAGTTTAAGTTGTTTCTGGGCAGAGGTCGACATTCGCAGTCAATTATGAGTAGTACGAAACCCACCAATTGTTTCTTCACTGGTCGCAGCTCCTCCTTTGTCGCAACTTCGTCCATGGACGGGCTGATCACAGTCTATCAAAAATCAAATAATGATTTCCAACATAGATACGCACCATTCATCGGATGATTCAGAGTCTGTAAATGTAGGGGTGGGTCGCCGTTTGCGTTTCTTGGTAGAGGTATCTTCGACAGATGCGACAGCCTCGCTTTCGGCACGTCTCTTCCGACTACTTGTGGTGGACGACGACGCCACGACTGTAGGGGGAGGAGTGGCCGAAACCTTTGACTGTCCTTTGCTCCGCAAGGAACTCTCATACGAACGCAACTTCTCGTCGTGTTCACGCAATATACCCAGGAGGAAGTCACCTCGTCGGACGAGGTGAATTGCATTGGGAATCGGTCGCGTGGAGGAATCTTCACCTTTTTTGCCTTCCTCGAGGAAAAATTTCCCATCCAGACCGAGCCGTGAATCCTTGGCCATGGCTTCCCAGTTGCCAAAGCCGTAGATAAAGGCGCCGACGAGTAACATAGAGTCCTCCTGAGGACCCCAGCGACCAGACCAATTGAGAGTTGGTCTGATGTTTTCAATGGGAATGGACCAGTTGTAGAGCTCCTCTGGTGTCATGTCGCCGAGAATGTTATTTAGAATACGGAGGTCACGATTTCGTGAAATGACAGTTTCAGCATTGATATTGCCAACGTTGCGATACGTGACGAGAACCGCTTTGCTTTTCTGGGCGTTCGTCAATGTCTCTCCAGCAGCCATGCGGGTTCGCTTTTGCTGATTGTTCTCCTCGACGGCTTGGTGGCAACTCTCGATGATCTCGTCCGCAACATCAATGATCATGGCCTTGTGCTTGTCGACAAGCTTAGATTCGCTGACCTTCAGGATCCTCAATACTTATATCGAGAGGAAAACTGGGAACGCACGATGATATCATAACGCTGATGGATGTCACCCCATCGTTGAAGGCTGCGGATTAGTACACGGACGTCACGCTCCTTTAGTTCCATCGCTTTCTGGCTTGCGGTCTTGCGTTGAGGTCCAGGGACCTTGGGTTTCTTCGGGGCCTGGGAAGTAGCGGGCTGGTCAACGTCCATGCCCTCGTATGAGACAGGAGCGTGTGAACGTTTGCGGTCACGCAGCTCCTGGGCAACCAACTCTTCCGCTTTTCGGTCCTCCTCTTCTCGGTCGAACTTTTGCCGTTCCTCCAGGGGAATGATGTCCTCCCAGCTCATGTCATTTTTGACGTCGCTCACAGCAGCAAACTGAGCAAGGAAACCTTCACCACCGAGCGAAGCTCCACCGTCGCCGCCAGCGGCCATGGTTTCATGGTCCTCCGCCCTGTTGAGGATATCGTCGAGGTCCATTTCGTCCAGCTTCTGGTTCTGCTGCGAGTCGTCCTTGTCAAACCTGTGACGCTGAGTACAAATCATTGAGACACAGCATTTTTGTCACTTACATCTTTTGGGCGCCATATTTGAGGACGGCAGTTAGTTCATCTTTGCTCAAATTGTCCGGTTTTACGGAATCTTTGACTTTCTCGCCTTTGGAGCTGAGATGAGCCTGAGACGTGTCCATCTGATTGATGACTGACGAAACGTCATTCATTATGCGAGCGGAGATGAAAGGCTGGAGACCTACTGGCATACTCCAAGACCATTTTTTTCTTTGCTCGCTCCAAAACATCCTCTTCCATCGTGTCCTTGCTCACAAAGCGGTAGACACTAACATGCGACTTTTGCCCTATCCTGTGGGCACGTGCCATGGCTTGCAGATCGTTCTGTGGGTTCCAATCACTCTACAAGGAGGTCAGGAAACGCCGATGGCAGGAGTCCAGATTGCTTACATCAAATATGATGACAGTGTTCGCAGTCTCCAAGTTGATGCCAAGACCACCAGCGCGTGTGGAGAGCAAGAAAGCAAAGTCCGGAGACCCCGGGGAATTAAAGTGTGCGATCGACCTCTTCCGTGCGTCCGACGCAACCATGCCATCAAGACGTTGGTGTTGGTATCCACGCAGGCTCATATAGTCGCTCAGAATGTCAAGCATGCGGACCATCTGACTGAAAATGAGGACACGGTGGCCATCTTGTCGCAGTCGCGCGAGCAGCTTGTCCAATAGCACCATTTTGCCGCTATTCATAACGAGACCCTTGAGGGTCTCCTCAGGATTGTCGGTGCGATTCTCTGCACCGTCAAAGAGGTAGGGGTGATTTGCGGCTTTCTTAAGTTCCATGGCGATATTGAGCAGGCTTATGTTGTTGTTCCCGTTGGCGCTCTTGATCAAACCTTGGAAGTTCTGCCTCGTCTAGGTCACTAATATGTGCCCTTGGGAAGTAAGGAACCGACCTTTGTGAGGATGTTCTTGTAGAAGTGAGTCTGAAGAGCACTCATCTCCACCCGTAGGATGCGCTCGCTCTTTGTGGGTAGAGAGGTGAGCACATCCCGCTTCAAACGTCGCAGCATCAACGACTCTAACTGAGTGTGAAGTTCTTTAATTTTAACTTCGTGATCAGCATCATTGAGGTCAAATTCGTTGGTGAGGGCGACTGTGGGTCAAGTCAGCATGTGGTATCGGGGTAATCCGGAAAATGTACGCACACTTCTCCGGCATCAAGAAGTGCATCAAGGACAAAAGCTCTGCGATCGAGTGAAACCTGAGCAACGCGATTGAAGACCCCTCCAGTGGGAACCCGTACCTTTCACATTATTTTGCAAAGGGGTACCCGTGATGAGAAGCTTCGACGCAGCAGAAAACGATCGGAGTGCTTCATACAGCTGGCTCTCGGAATTCTTCAGGCGGTGTGCCTATTTGGGAGTGATTGTCAGCGCAAAGTAGTCTACACTAGTTGTGAACGGACCTCGTCTACAGCCAGCACCTGCCACTTAATGTCCGCCAACTCTTTCGCATCCCTGAGGGTCAGTTCATAAGTAGTGAGGAGAACGTTCATCTTCAGTCGTTTGTTCGATTGGCCGAACTCGTAAGTGCGAATGACCTCACGCGCTGATGCTGTTCCGATGTAGGTGATGACGTTCAGGTGGGGTGCCCAAGTAGTAAATTGCGATTGCCATGCGGTGATAGTCGATAGAGGAACGATGACAAGAAATGGCCCATGTTGATGCATCTCGTGGGAAAGATAGGAGATGAATGCGACAGTTTGAACGGTCTGAGCAAAACTATCAGCATGATAAAACAGAAAAGAGGTTATGCTGCACCTTCCCAAGACCCATTTCATCGGCCAAAATACCATTTTCACCCTTACTCCATAGATATGCCAGCCAATTTAGACCAGTTAGCTGGAAATCTTTGAGTGAACCTCCTGTCGCCGATATGTACTCGGGATCTTTTACTATCTTCTGAAATACTGGTCGTTGATGCCGGGCGTACTGAACACTCTTATAGGGAAACTTGGCTTCCGCCTCGCGAGCACGATAGGCCTCAATCTGAGCTTTGGCTATCGGGCGGATTTCGCTCTCGTCCTCCCACGTACAATGCTCATAGTTAAGGCCAGTCCACTTGCAGAAATAGTCAGTGCCGTTGGGTACTTCTGCACTGTCACGATGCGAGACGATGCGCTCAACAGCCTTGTAAGTCTCTAGTTCCTCCTTTTCGCGTTCCTTGTCCAGAAGAAGGGCCTCGGCATCTTCGGTGGAGAGACCTGGGGTGTCGAGCTTGGTTTGATACAATTTGTACGCCTTGATGTAGTTGTCCACGCGTTTCAGACCCTTGAAACGCTTCAGAAACTCGTACGTTTCGTCCGTGTTGTGGAGGTGGGAGAAATTCTTCCACTTGATATGGAAACGCTATAAACTCTCTTTTCAGTACAACGTGCATGGATAGGTGGTTTGGGACATACCACGTTACTGTACCACAAGTCCTCCGGATCATCTTCATGGGCTTCGTCTCTGCAATGACTCAGGACGGCCTCAATCTCATCGTCTTCTTTGGTGAGCGACGGGTCGACATAATATGTCTCAACAGCCTCCTCCTCCGAAAGCATCGCAAGGTCCTGATTATCTTCGTAATAATTTGGAATCTTGTTTCCTCGACTAGAGACACGTATCTCGTCCCCAGACACGCGAGGCTTCTTCTTCTTCTTGGATCGCGCACCATAATCTGAGTCTGAATCTGATGAAGCATGGCGTATGGCTGCATGGAATGACCGTCGGTGAGTAGTGGAAACATGAACGACGATGCACCAACCTTTTGGCCGGGGAACGGACGAGACCGGGGGGCCCTTCTTCTTCTTCTTTCTAGAGGCCTTCTTCTTGCCATACTCGTCATCTGCATAGGAAGCATCGTCCTCGTCCTCGTCGTCCTCGTCTTCGGCATGGTCATCGTAGCCCTGGAAGAGGATATGCTGTCAAGACCGATAAGGATGTATGATCTGAAAGGACTTACCGAGTCTTCCGCATCCTTGGAAAGAGGATCAAGAATTAGGACTGAAAGGGTGAGGCTGAGATGACTTACATAGTGCTTATTAGGGTAGGTTGACGGACCTGCAACTGGGTTCTCTAAGATTGGAGAGGCGGTATCGTCGACATACTCTGCGTCACCCTCTGCATCTGCATCCGGGTCTGCGTCTGCGTCGGCGTCGGGATCTGGGTCGGGAGGGGGATGAATGGAAGAGGGCTGCTCGATGGGATGGTCGGAGTCGGAGTCAACCTGCATGCTGTCGTCACTGTCATAATTGAGGTTGAGTGCGTCGGGGTTGAGCGCCATGTGATGGAGGGGATGGGTGGTGGTGGTTGAGGGGAGAGAGGAGGGGAGGGAAGAGGTCGTCAAGGATGGCTGTTGAGGAAAATGTTCACACGCGTGGCCATCGCTACGGACAACGCCGGGCAAGGCCCCATCGTCACCGCTCGTGACGAACTCCGGTTCTGCCGTGCCATATTCTTTGGACACGAAACTTGCGAATTTGCCCATTATTACCATTATTATATCGGCTTCTGTATATGGATAAACCCGAAATTGGCCGCATTTATCGATTTTGGCTATGAATCTCCCGCCATTGTCGCCGTCGATGGCAGCTTCGGCGCAGTGAAAAATGACATTCGGTTGTACTGTACGGTACAGCTTGCAGCGGCAGTGGGGTGACAGAGGGGATCTGAGGTTGGCCGCCACGCAGCTTTGTGCCCAAAACCGCCACTATGTAGAGTCGCCGCCGCCGCGTTCGATCAAGTGTCTCACCTGTGTCAAGTTCTTCTTCGCTCCCACCGCAGCGTGTGCGGCCCTTTGTCGGCATGCTCTGCCTCACGGTCCGTGTGTTCATCAAGGGCCGTTATCGCTGTCACCTTTCGGTAACGTAATCAGATCCCTCCCACGTGTCCGCCTGCTCGCTGCCTCTGACGATGATGAGCACACCAATCCCCGTTGATTAGCCCTCTCTTTGTTCCATGCCCTCTTCACCACCACACCATCCCCCCTGCCCCGACCCGCCCTTCTCCACTCCACCCAAACAGCCCCCACACCCATCACCGCCCACTGTTTCATAACGCCCATATCCATCCGTCCTAACCCTCATGTAGTATAGTATTCGACGATCTCATGGTGCCACCGTGCCATTGACTGGTAGTATTCCCCCCGTACTCAACTGGTGACCCCTATTTTTTCCATGGCGAATGGACAGTACCAGGAGACTGACAGTGTATCGCTCGCCGTGACAGTACGACGGCTGACCAGTCAGCCTCGCAGTCAGCCGCCTTGTCGTTTAAAACTCTCGCACTGGGACGCCAGTCCTTTGCTCGAACCTTGCATCGACACCCATCCTTCCTCTGTTCAACTTTGTCCTTCCTTGCCTTTACGCTCTTTACATCATGCTTTCCTTGATCTGCTTCGCCCTCTTGCTTCCACTCGGCGTGTTGGCCCACCCGTTGACTCTGGTCCATCAAGTCAGTGTCGTCGTTACCTATTCCTCTATGACACCTAACAGATTCGATTGAATAGACCACGTCCGTCTCCTGCCTCATCGCAGATGTCAACTACCCGAATCCCCGCGAGACGCTTACGCTCCTTAACCGCCGTGCCATCGTCCCTCCCCTCGGCCTATCCAAGCATACATTCGCCGATCTCCTCGTCTGGTGTTATGAACATGGACATCCCACCAGCCGCATAGTCCTTGCTCGACAGAATCCCAGTTGCCCTGCTGCAACGGGAAGCGAAGCAGGTGGCGGTGGCGGTGACAATCAGGGAGCAGGTGGCCTCGCATCTTCAGCCGGTGGAGGCAGTGGCTCTGGCGGCGCCGGTTCAGGGAATGCAACACCAGTCGGCAATGGTTCGGGTTCCCAACAGAGCAGCGGTTCCAATGGTGCTGCACCGTCTTCGGTTTC
>JBBPMQ010000226.1:0-32594 GCA_038090375.1 Boletus rubroflammeus | reverse complement strand
GGGGGCTTCTCTTCTTACCATCCTACCCAGCGCCTCCCAAAATGCGACTACTCTTGGTATTGAATTCCTTAGCTTTGTGGCCAAATATCAGAACTGGTGGAGCAACACGGGTATCACGAGCAGTATCGTCCTGTTCCAGGGCCAATACTTGCTTGTATGTCTTCTTACTTTTTCGCTCGTCCGTCCGTCCACTGATTGAATCATCCTATACCATCAGTCCCTTTATTGGCCTGTAAGCACCGCTGATCTGTCTGAGCTCTACCCTTTCTTCGAAGAGCTCAAGAGCCTCTCGTCAAACTACACGGTGATTTCGAACACTACGTCAGCGTCTATGTTCCCCACGATCAGCGCCGCCATCGAGCAAAACATCGGTCCTCTCTTTGACGCGCTCGACCTGTACGGCGCTTCGAACCAACTCGCCTCCCGCCTCGTCCCCCAATCTTACATCGACCCCTCTAACCCCCCGTCAATCACAGCCGTTGCCGAGGCGATCTGGAACGGACTGCAGATCGTCAACGGACCACTTCGGTCAAACACAACAGGTCTATTAGGCACTGTTCCAGTTCTCATCTTGGGAGACATGCCCGCCGCGACCTCCAAGTTGGTAAACCAGACCGGCGCGAACCCGGGGCTGTATGCAGCCGGGTGGCATGTCGTCTACGCTGCGTGAGTGCTTGACTCTTTCTCTAAGTCGTAGACGGGGGTGGCAAGACTGATTTGAACAATGCCGATCGCTTCGCAGGCCATGGACGCTCGGGGTCAGCGCTACGACGAACGCGGAGGTCATGACGGCCATTCACGATGCCGTCTCGCCGTTGACCGCTTTGGGGATCAAGAGTAGCTACCAAAACGAAGGTGACGCGTTCGAAGCAGACTGGCAAGAAGGTACATGATGACCTTGTATTTTCCTTCTCGAGGAGAATCAGTGACATGATTACTGATGGTAATGAGTCCAGCCTTCTTCGGGTACAAGTATGCGGAGCTGTCGTCCATCAAGCAGAAATACGATCCCCGAAACTGTGAGTTCATACTCAGCTTGCTTTAAGATATGAGCATTAACGAATGGTGATAGTCTTCACGTCATACAAGGTAAACATATCCCCAAAGTGATACGTTCAAGTATATTCATGATGTCCTCCAGGGTGTCGCTTCTGTGACAAATATTAGTGCTTACCAATGTTATACTAACAAACAGAACGAGCTCCTTTAGAAAGCGTTAATGGGTTAAAAGACATACACTGGTCTATCGAGGAAGTTCGCTGCGCGTTTTTTTCGAGACAAGGACTGTAACCATTTAGTATAGCATAGTCTAAAGGAGCGGACTGGACAATGTCGGCGATATAATTATAATTATCTACGTCTGGAAACCTGCTCAATGAGCATCACTCAAAGTCCATTTGCGTTGAATCATCCTCCTCAGTATGCCTCGCCTCACTCGACGTTGGTTTACCATCAACGCTAGCGGGTGATGTGTTGGGTGGCAGCTGCTGTGGTACCTGGCCAAGTGAAGGGCGCTGCGCTGACGGTGGTGAAGGTGTGCGCTGCGCAGTTCGCTTCTTTGATCGCGCTGAGAGGTTGAAAAAGCCACATTGCGGGCAAACATATTCTGTCCAGATGATAGTCAATAGACGGCACATCGCAACCATGCAAGGGGACTGACGCGTATCCTCCCATACATTTTCTTTAACAAGACCGTTGTGGGCAAAACATTTCTGGCAGATGAGTGCATAGCGTGAAGCAGCGACAGTCACGGATTGCTCGTCGTCATCACCCAGGATCGCATCCGCAAGCTTGTCGTACCAGTGTTTGCGTGCCGCTTGAATAAGCTGGGGAGTTGCTAAATGGTCTAGTGTGTCAGCATAGTAAATGATCCACAGACAGCAGCACACACGGGAGAGTCGCAACACCGGTCCTCGAACCTGTCCATTGGGTGTTTGCAAATGTTGCCGCTGAGGAGGCTGAGGAGGTGGCTGTGGCGCAAGTGGGGTCTGGGGCACAGGAAGGGGAACATTTCGCCTCCGCAAGGGTGTGGCCGCTGGACTAAGCGGTGACGGTTCGTCGTATTTCTCAATGAGATTTCGCGTATTGTAATAATTCGTTTTCTTCTTAATCTCTTCTACCGTGTCACGTTGCTGCTTGAGCACCTCCTGGAGCGTCTTTTCTGAACGCGAGGAGCGAATGACGGTCAGAGGATAAGTGGGCAATGAGGACGAACGAACCTTCGCGGTTGCCCTTCCACGAGTACCATGTCTGCATCATCCTCCGTGCAAACAAGATTCTGTAGGATCCAGATATGAAGCTGCTACTAAGTGAAGAATATCCACCAATGCCACATACAAAATTGGTCCAACGACCATCCCTGCCGTCCCGAGTTTCGATTCGTGCCACGTCGACGGCAACGTCCGCGTATACCATAGACTGACATAGGCAAACCAGATGAAAAACGTCCCGAGTGTGAACTGCAGCGTTGTGCGACGTTCGCGCAGGCGGATCTCAGCGAGACGCGTCTGACGTTTCTGCACGTTTGCTGCGAGTCCAGAAAGGATTGTTTCATAATCCTCAGATTTTTCCTGTTAAACCCGTTGCTTCTGAGTTTTGAGAATTGGAATGTAGTGATTGCTGACCTTTCGAAACCAATGTGTGAGGAATGACATCGCGGGACATGCCAATGAGGAGAGAGATGAGCGCTTGAGCAACGTCAGGATACCACAAATTTAGATACCAGCTCGACACAGCCACCACTCGGAGATGCTCGGACTGTCCTTCCAACGAAAATAAGAAAACAAAAGAAAAACTGACTTAACACATCCAATCAGTACTCAGTCGCTCAATGTATTTTGGTTTGCGGGGTTCATATGGAAACCCGCAACACACCATGAACCCACGGTAAACTTGAAGGGTCGCCGTGTGCAAGGGGTTCAACTAGTACTAGCTCACCGTACAGTAGATATCTTTGAAACCCGTGCACAAGACACTACTGTATCACCCGTACCCATATGGTACCCTATGTGGTCCATGTCCTTTCATCACTAAGGCACATAATACTTGACCAGGTGAGCAGTAGAAAATCACCATCTAGTGATGACATTCTATTTGTCCCGTACTAAGTTTGCCCATAATGCAGAATCAAGAATCCAATTAGCATGAAGTGTGAGCACAGGTCCGTATCCAAATTATACTCCTTCAGAATTGGGGCTGTAGTAGTCATCTTCAATATCAAACATGATCATCCCTGCCAGGTAATGATCTCACAATTATCCAATAGCAATATTATTTCATTAACCTCATAGAGAGCAGAAAGACTCAAAACTACTGTCATGTATGAACGTGTGTCCAAGATGTTCTTTACCTTTGAGCGCACATACATAATGAACTGAGTGTAATATTCTGGCATAGTCAAACAGTACAGTGGCAGCAGTGGCATAGAACCAGGACTCTTGTACTAAGTGCAGGTGCAAGTTTGTACCTGTAGGATTGCATCAAGCCGGACCTCTATTCACAATATGTGCAAAAAGAGGAAAGCAAACATAATGTATGACAGTTCGGATGGGTATGGAATAGTAATTAAAATGTCAAGTACGAGGCTCAGATTTTGTATGCTAGAAACTTTGAGCATGTTTGAGGTACGCAGAGTGGCAACAAAAATGTGATACCATCATACCGATTCAAGTTTACGTTGAGCCAGGGCCATCGCTACTGCCAATATTTTTCGTTGTTCGCCTTGTTGTCAGGTGAGTCCGCTCACGGTTGCGCTCATACCCCCACCAGGCCCTTCATAACCACTGAAACGAGGACTCGAGCCTCGAGGATCTAGGTCACTAAATCTGGATGGATTAGATAATCGATCATGCAAAATTTGATACTAAGAATATCGACATCGATCACTCATCTTGTCTTTCTTCGCTTTCCAGAGATGCCGCCTTCAGCATCGAAGCAAAAACGACTTGCAGCAAAAGCAGCAAAGCAGGCAGTAAAGCAACCGAATGGCACTGCAACGTCTACCTCGACGCCTACGGGATCAGTGATTGGCACCGCAGCTGACACTCCCCTCACCAGTCTCTCCGCTGCAACCAGCACCGATGACCTGCATTCCATGGCAAAACTTCAAATCGCAACGGAGAGGTACATATTTTGCATAACTGTAGGATCTTGACTGAATGCATCGTAGGAGCGCTGCTGGAGTGCTTGTCTCTGATCCAAAAGGTCGAGATATCAAAATCGATGCTTATACACTTTCCTTCCACGGCCGCCTGCTCATCGAGGGTGCCCAGATATCCCTTAATTATGGACAGCGGTACGGTCTCTTGGGCGAGAATGGATCTGGAAAGGTTCGTTTAGCCATCGCTGTCGCGTGACGATCGTTCATGACATTACAGTCAACATTCCTTAATTCAGTGGCGGAGCGCGACATTGAGATCCCTAATCACGTCGACATTTATCTCGTAAGCGGAGAAGCTGAACCATCCGAGGTGAATGCGCTCGATTTCATCATTGCCTCTGCAAAAGAGAAGGTTGCCAAACTCGAAAAGCGGATCGAAGACCTATCCGTCGCTGACGATGTGGATGAGGCAGCCCTCGATGCCGCATATGAAGAGCTCGAAGAATTGGATCCGAGCACGTTTGAAGTAAAGGCAGGAAGCATTCTTCACGGTCTAGGTTTCAGTCAAGTTATGATGCAGAAGCCGACCAAGGATATGAGTGGTGGTTGGCGAATGAGAGTAGCCCTCGCCCGAGCTCTCTTCGTGAAACCGCATCTGCTGCTACTTGACGAACCAACGAACCACCTCGATCTGGGTGCGGTCGTCTGGTTGGAGGCCTACCTGTCCACATATAACCACATCCTCGTTATCACGTCCCATTCGCAAGATTTCATGGACTCCGTGTGTACGAATATCATGGACCTGACGATGAAGAAGAAGCTTGTGTACTACACGGGTAACTATTCAACCTACGTTCGCACGAGGAAGGAGAACGAGGTGAATCAGATGAAAGCGTACCACAAACAACAAGAGGAAATTGCCCACATCAAAAAGTAAGGGCGTAACCGGATTCCTGATAACCCTCTGACAAACTTCAATTAGATTCATTGCGTCAGCCGGTACATATGCCAACCTTGTGAAACAAGCCAAATCAAAACAAAAGATTATCGACAAAATGGAAGCCGCAGGTCTTATAGAGAAGGTTGAAACCCCACGGCCCTTGCGCTTCCACTTTGAAGATATCCGCAAGCTCCCGCCTCCTATCATCGCCTTCAATGACGTCGCTTTCTCGTACTCGGGAAGACGTAGTGATTACCTGTACGAGCATCTGTCATTCGGTATTGAGTGAGTAGCAACCTGCAGTCTGCGTGGAGATTGTCTCTCAATTTACGCTGTGACCTACAGCATGGACTCTCGCATCGCCATCCTTGGTGCAAATGGTGCAGGAAAGTCTACCCTTCTCAGCCTTGTTACCAGCTTGATCCAACCGAGCGAGGGAACGATTTCTAAGCATGCCGCTCTAAAACTAGCGAAATACTCGCAACACTCCGCAGATCAACTTCCATACGACAAATCGCCAATCGAGTATTTCCAAACCCTATTCGCCGAGAAATATCCTGAGAAAGACGGACAAGTGAGTCTACTCAGCCTCCTAACTACGTACTTATCTCACGCCGCTTCCCCGATACAGGCATGGCGGCAGCAGCTCGGCAGATTTGGTCTATCCGGCGCACATCAAGTTTCCCCTATCAGGCAGCTGTCAGACGGTCTGCGGAATCGGTGAGAATACCGATCTCGGAGAGGGACTGAATCGGAGCTGATCCATTAAACCAGCGTCGTATTCGCACAGCTATCTATGGAGCACCCACACATACTTCTGCTAGGTACGTGGCACCATCATCTCGGCAAACAATTGACGCCAACGCCATCGGATAGACGAACCCACGAACCATTTGGATATGGGTTCTATTGATGCATTGGCTCTTGCCATCAAAGAGTTTGAAGGTGGTGTTGTGATCGTTTCCCATGATTTCCGTGCGTACCCCGTGGTCTCATTGCCTGTTCTTCGTTCTTAGTAACGTTTTTTCATTTCACGACCAGGTCTCATTTCGCAAGTCGCCGAAGACCTTTGGGAAGTCAAGGACAAAACTGTTCGCAACCTCACAAAGGAGGATATCACGATCATCGATTACAAGAAGAACCTCGTCCAACAGAGTAAATGTCTTCGACGACTCCCACGCGTGCACACCTGACGTTTATTTGTAGGCCAAGCAGCACTCGAAAAAGCGAAGCTCATCAGCAAGAATACAACCAAGGGCAAGACATGATCAAGATTGACCTATGACCGTACCAAACATCCACCTCCTACGCACCACATCGCGATCTTGCCTTAGATTCAAGTTTGTACACGTTCGTTTCGTGCACGCCTACATTCTCGAGTTCCATGTAGTCTCTACAAATGTCACAGTCAGTTCCCTCTACCGTGAACCATGAGGTCGTGAAATTGTGCTTGTTCCGATGGGTGGATCGATCCGGAAGATCTCTAACCTTGTTTGCACAAAAGCAAGAGTGGGTTCTCCGAGGTCTGATGCGCACGACGACTTGAATGGTGAGACAACGCGCCCACCACGAGGCGCCGTCCTAGTGATGAACCTAACTCAGTATCACAGAATTCCGAGAGCCAGCGGGCGGCACTGTCATATACATATTTCCTTTATCCATAATAATACAACGGACCGCACTCCGCAATCAACTCGGAAATGCGAAAGGTGTTGGTCAGACGACTTCGCGTTGACCAAACCCGCCCGCGGGTTGAAGGGGGCGTGGTCTACCGATGGTGATAATAATGCACAGCGGCACATGACTCCTCCCAACGGTACATACAGGCTGTCCGAGGTTTTCGCTCGGAGATGTCAGCGCGATGAAATCGAAACCGTATGCAAGCCTGGCAGCTCAGTCACATTTTTAAGCGCTGTTTCACCCGGTGCATGTTTTGATTCGGTGTACACGCTGGATCGAGGAACAAGTCTGTCACCTGATAGGCTGACTGAGAAGGATACGCTGGTTGGTGTCTCCGTGGCAGCGAATCGCGGCGCCTCAGTCCGCGTGTCCCTGTAGGAAATGGAGAGAGGGGATCCCCTGCCTGCTCAATACAATTCTTACAAAGAGGACTGTTTTGGGAGGGTCGCTTACAGCGGATATATTATTAAATATCAAACGGTGCAACGTGACTCGGTGGCATTTTCCCCCCGTGTTCCTCGCAGAAAACGAGGCAAGAGTGTTTCGTAGTCCACTGGCAGTGTCCACAGTCGAGGAACGTGAGACCGCACAATTGCAATACCCGAACGAGCACATATCCCCTTTGGTTCAAGGTCGAGAACCGTAACAACACCACGTCACTTGACACGTATAATTTTATCCGCCTGATATCTGCACATCGACGCACCTTGCTTCCAACTTCACTCCATTAACCTCGGATGATGAGACACAGACGAATTTACCACTTTAAGCTAACAGAAAAACAGACAATGGGAAACGAGCATCTGCAAAGACACTGTATAACGTTACCGCTTGACGACACTTTTGTAGGCCATTCGAGAGCTGTGATTGGAGGACAGGTCGGCGAAAAAGGGAATTAAGGGTCCTTCCAAAAAAGAAACGACCGCAGCCCATCCCAAAGCTCGCTTCAGAAAGTTGATGGAGTATCTGGCACGGGAAGTGTCTGGTATCGTAATAGTGGTCGATTACGCACAACATGTGACCAAGCGACGAGAAAGTCTTGCACTGGTTCCCCCACATACACAACGCAACGGGCAGTCTTTAACACTTGGCTAAATGTCGAACATAAGTTGAAATTGAGGGCAACATTTGAAGTTTAAAACACGACAAAACTTGAAATATTCCCTCCCGATTATATTGTGTGATAATATATCATATATTGTCTAACATTTAGACTAGGCTTAAAGACTGCCCGTTGCGTTGTGATAGACGTAGGGCGTCAATGTCATTCCCTAAAATATCATTCGAGTGATGGATAGATCCTGAACTCAAACAGGAATGGGTTGATGTAATCCGTACGGAGACTGGGATGGCAATTGTTGTTGTTGTGGGATCGGTTGTCCTTGATACCCACTAGCCAACGGAAGTGGGCCTGGGAACCATTAACAGGGTACGAGCTGTAATTGGGTTGCGGGGGGAGAGGGGCGTGGCTGGTAGTTGGACTGAGAGAGTAGCTACCGTAGTTAACCTGTTGCTGGGGAGCGCCAGTAGGGTAGTAGTTTGGCTGGCTTCGGCCTGGAGGAATGGTAGGGGGACCGTATAGAGGGGCTTGCTGTGGATAGGTGTAGTACTGCTGGGGAGGGGGACCCTGAAGAGGGACCTGCTGTGGATACATATTGTACGGCTGGGCAGGGGGTCCTTGCGGAAGGACTTGCGGAGGATACACACCGTGATTCTGGTATGGTGTAGCAGGCGCTGCGTTGAACCATTGACACTGGGGCACCGGGGGTGCCGGTAGCGGCTTCTTTGACCGAAACGGTCCAGATACCTTTACCACGGATGGCATTGATGATGGCATATAAGAAGATGACATCGTAGTATATGATCGCTAGGCACATAACATGGGCACATAAATTGTGAACGGCAACAAGGACCATACCGCAGAAGAAGTTCAAGAAAGCGATGGCTTCTATAACCGTGAATTCTGATTGGCCGCAGGATCTGGTCGATCGTTGGTCACTTCGACGGTCTCGTGTCAACGAAACCACTGGCTCACAATCGCCATAAACCCATCCAGCAGGGAAGTGGTCTGCCTTTCCGGCAACAGTATCACCGGCAGTTCCTACCCACAGAATCCACAAAACAACTGCCATGAAATTCGTGCACGTCAGACAACTAAAATTTGACAACGGGTCATTACGCACAGAACCAGACGATTTCGAATAAGATCATGGAAGTGAAGCTCGATGGCGAAGATTACCCAACACCAAGCTATCCCAAATGGGCAAAGGACAAGCAGGGGTCTGTGTACACAGCGACTAGGTACTCGATATGGGCAGAAATGCCCAACACGGCGAGCGAGAAGAGTGTGATGAGTACTAGAAATTTGGTTAGGGATCAATCTCTTTTTGGGTGAACAACTAGAATCAGACTCACTAAAAATGATTACTCTGAAGAAAGTAATGATATCTATCTATCCTCGCTGGCTACAGCCTGAGTGGTATGTGAATGGAAAGGAAATGTCGGTAACGCGAAATGGCTCGGGTGAATCCGTCGTCTGGCTACCAGGTTTACTTTGCTTCTGTTTGAAAGTAGAGAGGAAAGACAATTCGAGCTGCCGTCATATTCAATGTGAACTAAACTATATACTCACTTAAGCTGCTCTCAGGAAGCGGAGCACGCCAGCAAGATCGTTTGCGTAAACTGGCATAGGCCCCATGGCCAAGAATGTTGACATAAGAGGATGTTAGAGTCTGCGAGTGATTTGATGAAAGTCAAGTTGACATTGGAAACTTTTCTTGTTTACCTTTCAGACCTCGAGCCTGGGATCTGCAAAGACGACAGTAGCGCTGCTAGCAAAAAAGTAAATTCAGGGTCGTTACTGCGCGAAAGCCGAGGTGCAGGTGTCCCGTCACAGTTTCTCGGCGAGCTTGGGAATATCGTTCCTGTGCGACAACCGAGCTGCAGGTGTCCCGCCGCACTTTTCTGCAATGTTGTTTCAAAATTCAAATCCTATTACTCGAGACTACAAAAACGCACAAATTTTCCTTCTCATTAGGAATAGCACAGGGTCAAATTTCCTTTTTCGTTAGCCGTCCTTCAATCAGAAATCTCAATATGAGCTTGTGGTAAGTCACCATGCGATATCATGCAAACGTACCTTTGCAGATGGGCTACAAGGCTTCCACAGGCTCAAATCCTGGATGAAAGTTGAGACTGGAGGTCTTGGGACCTCCACTGCCACCTGCCAAGAGGGCTAAGAGATCAAGATAGCTACCGAACTGGGCGTCTCTATGAAACACATTGTTGGATCCGAGTAAATCGTCTTCACGGCACGGCAGACTCATCTCAGCGGGCATTCCGTAGACTGTGAGTTGTCAGCATTCCGACGCACACAAAAATCATATGTGTTGGCAAAACCGGTGAAGCCACTAAATCTTGGGCTGTCCGCTACGTTGGAATATTTGTTGATCAGTGTGGAGTAAAACAAACAACACTTGCCCAAATCGAGACGAGAGATTTCTCGTGTTTGGCCCCTTGATCAGCGACCCCAGCATGTTTTCTACCAAAGAGGTCAGCATTGCTGAGTCGTGAACTCGTGAAATAAAATCATCGATATTTCGGGAGTTGGTTCTTAGTTCCTCACTTTTTGGCATCATATCAACCAATGTCCCGTTGGTTCAGTCCGGGATTCGCGGCTTTTGGGGTCGTGCGAATCCTGATTAATTATATAATTGTATATGACACACCAATACATCATATCTACTGAAACATGATCGACCTATTGAATGTGGTTGCTCAGTGTAGGCTATGCGGCTATGCATATCACTGCGGCATGGCTCATGAGCTTGTTATTTTGGTTAGGATGCGAGTGCGTTACATTGGACAGGGGGGTTATGGCCATGGACTCATCGAATGATTTAAAGAAGTCAACACGAAAGAACATAGAACACATTTGGCATGGCTCTATTTGTCCTCGGATGATGTATAAACAAAAACTGTAAGCTACACACGACAGTCGGTCTAACGTTTTGCAGCCAGCTCCATGGAAGGTGAGTCACGGCGCGACGATCGGTTGTTTCAATGTGACGGTGAAATCAGTTCAGCCAGGAGTCCGAGTCCATCTGTCGTCGCCAAACCTTTTCCGCCGACACCGGACATTGCTCTCAGCTGTGAATCCATACAGCGAACGCATCAAACTTTGGGCAATTGTCATGATACTAATCTTGGAGGTGTGCAACAAGGTACATCTTGGCCAATACTTCCATTGATCAGGAACATAGTGAACATCGTGCTTGACCATCAGGAGTGCAGGTGTTTCTCAACTTTAGCGAATAAATAATTTAAGCCACGTTTTCTCAAGTTTATACTGCACGTGATGTAGGGTGCAGCTGGACGATGGCGAGCTCTCAGCTCTCCACGGTTCGGAATAATGCACATACCCTTGCGGATACCGCCCACGGATTGTCAAGAATGTCAAGAAGAAGAAATTATCAGGTTAAGGGCATCGTTGTGTCTGATCCTTTTGTTTTTCGGACAATCCACTGGGAAACGGGGATAGCGAACCAACCTATAGTCCTTCGAGTCACCTCACCAATTCAAGACGCGACAACCTTGTAGGCCTGAAGGCCTGACGTCTACCCCCCTTCCCAACCGATGGCTTCCCTGTGCACAGGCCCTATAAACGTCCGCGATACGACTCCTCGACTTGGTCTACCGCCGACGAATGATCTTCACTCAGTTATTGTTCCTTGCCCGATTTTCCCCATCCTAACTTGAATATCTCCCTCGAATCACCAGGCCCCCACAACTGTCAATCGGACACATATGGACGTTATATTTACTCGGTGCCACAACGTAGCTTTGGTACTTATTTTTTGATTCAGCGCATACGACGTGGGAGCGGACAGAAGGGTTTGCGTTCAATCCATAAGACTCCTTGCTCGTATGGGAAACACAAAGAAGTGGAAGACTTCCCCACTCAGTAGATTCGTCTCCAAGACACGGCGCACAGCCCTGATGAAGCTCGAACGAGGCGGTCCGCAAGATTGATAGTAGATTGAGAGTTGTAACCCATCTCTCATACCCCTCTAACCCCACTCCATTACCATAACCTCCGATTGAATTAGATTCAACGCGTCTGGGCAGGGCCAGCCGTGATTTGGTACCAACGGGTCTGATTCGGGGACGTACACACAAAGTAGAATACCAAGTGAGTGCTCCGTCACGGCCTTGTCGTTTTCATGGATACAAACCTTGTCCTTGCGGTGCTTTAAAGGCACGCCTCCTCCTTTACTCTTTCCGTCTGATGGATCAGGTCCCCACTCTCACGCATTTAAATCGCGAGAGAGAAACCTGATAAGGGTATAGACCTGGCGCTCCCGAGCAAGAAAAAATTGGAATGAGGGTGCGAACTTAAGAGCGGCCATGCCTAAAACACGCGCAGTGCATAAGGTGTATTGTAAAAAATTTCGTGTCACGGCATGAGAGCACTCATTTGAATGGAAAGAAGACACGTTTCCTTTTGATTTTTGACCGCCGCCATCAAAGAAAATAGTCTGCGGGCGGACGTTTGGCTGGAATCGACCGGACATCCTATGCGAGCGTGGAGTCAGCGTAATTCAGTCGGTGCAGAAATGTTGTCCGAAAATCCAATTATCCGATGGGCGGTCAACCAACCCCGCATATCGCCTTTGGGGTGGAGACGAAAATCCCAGGATAATTACATAAATATCCAAAAGGAATGTGGGACTTACCGAGGGTGCATGCGAGAAAACTTTATATTCCTGAGCGAGGTGTTCATCCAATTCAAGAATCGAAGCAACGTTACCACACCTGAAAATTGTGACGACGAGAAAGCATCATGACCGGAAATTGATCCTCAGATGAAAGGCCGACATTCGCATGTTCAGAAGTGCAGACCATAGACACTCACCGATAACAATAATTGGGAGCACTCCACACGGTAACAATGGTTCCGTCAAACATGAGTTTGTAACCTTCCATTGCGAGTTGATGGGCGCGCGCGATGAGGTCAATGGCATTGTTATGCGCGAACGTCTTGGTAATATCAGCACCGAACAAGAACCCCGCGCCCCGCGGAGATAAACCCCATCCAGTAATGTCTGGCATGTCACGCCCCATCGAGCACATCAACTTTAGCATGCTGGCGGCAACGCACGGCAAGAACACCTCACCGTCCGGATCTGACCACAGCAGATCACACATTGGTCCATCATGAGGCACCTCTTGTTTACGATCAATGGCACGGATCTAGAAGCGGAGACGGAACGAAAAAGGTTGTGATTGAGCTGAATCCTCTGCGCGTGTTTCGGAGCCACTCATTGGATAGACTAATACATACTTGATCGATGGCTTGAAGGTTTGGACTCAGCCCGCCGTGCACGCAAAACACCCGGCCGTCCACTATCGCGGCCAGAGCGAGGTAATCGAACACTTCACAGCACCACCTCCACACGTTCGTGCTCCCATATTTCCTTTGGCATTCATCGTAAAATCCGTACACTTGCGTGATTTGACGAGATTCGTGGTTTCCACGAATGAGAGTGATGCGTTCAGGATATCGGACCTTGAGAGCGAGTAGAAGCAGGAACGTTTCTACGCTGTAAAACCCTCTGTCCACGAAGTCGCCTACAGCAATCACGTATGAGTACACTCGGAGGCGTAGTGCACGAGCACTCATCACGGCATTCTAGATGGACGCACCCATGAAAAGGTAATTCGTGCCCGGGCAAAACCCACCAACTTTGAACAATTCCATAAGGTCATAAAACTGGCCGTGGATGTCACCGCAGATCTTTTGTCGTTACCGCGATTCATAATCATAAACATGCAAAATGCAAACCGCTTAGCGTTCACTGTCCATGCGATCAATTCGAAGCTGATGACTCACCGTGACAGGAGAGTCCACGGGTTGAACGTTTGCTTCCTCTATGAGGATCTCACGGGCCTTGAAGCATAGTCTCTTCACCTGTTCCTCGGATATTGGTTCACAGCGTGTTAGTTGTTCTATTTGTCTGGAGTCGACCGAGATGATTCGTTGTGAATAGGCAGCGGAATTGATCGGAGGTACACGAGAATGATGGGCATAATAATGAGAAGCTGTGTGTATCAAAGGCGTGTAACACACCTGTCGAGGTCGCTGGGCATCTTTGGTTGATATGTGCACAAGATAGGACGCTGACTTGTAGTAATAGTGAGGTACAATTGGAGTAGGTGGCACTGCACTGCCTTTCCGGTTCTCATCCGGGCCGTGATGTATTTATTGATGATCGGCGACACGGTGTGCACTGTGAAGGTTCCTCAGCGGACTCAGCATCAGTCGCCAAGATTTAATCTTCACAGCATTCGAATTCGTTACCACCATTGTATATCAGGCACATGTGAAAGGTTAGGATGGCAGAGGCGATGCGTATACACAACAATGTACAGTATCATGCAGTTTGTTATGACTATATGGTATATACTTCTAGTGATAGTGATGTAGGTGGCCCGGACAAGGAAACGTCCTGGACGTGCGACATGTTACAGAGAAACTGATCCGCGAGACAAAGACAAAAACGAAACAGAGCGAACGGGAACTAACAAAGACAGGAGAGATAAGTTCCGAACTGTGAGCTAGGAGTGGTGGGGAAACAGAATATGCAGCAGACAAGGCTGTCAACTTAGGATCTTCCTCGCAGAAGGGCGTCGTGTTTCCATGTTGCTTGGTTAAGGGAGATATGCGGTGCGTGGTACGGGTAGCTGTGTATAGATGAGTGCATGTATGAACTTGACAGCGGCGCTGCTGGGATACTGGAAACCGGCGAATGCTGTACATGCGAAACGCGGATATCACCACGGATCACTCGCTCGTCTTGGATCGGCGCCAAGATGGGTGGCGGGGAATCGTATCTTGGCAGGCTTTGTTGTGGTATCATGGAGTGGGTGTAGTTCCCATGAATGATGTGGCTCTGCGAGGACACATAACCGCTGGTAAGCCCCGAGTGATCGGGTACAGACTCGATGGTATGGTACGTGGTTCCATCGTGCCTGTCATCCTGATAAGCAGAGTAATTGGGCGTGGGTGGTCCGGAAGCTTGAGAGTGGGGGGACATGGAGTGACCAGAATCTGGCGACGGTGAACTGACCGCATGGTAATGACTCGGAAACGACTGCGGATGCGAGATGTGTGAAATGGATAGACGAGAAGACACAGATGAAAGGTGGGTAGAAGAAGGGGGGGAGTGATCATGCATATTGTCCATAGACGCATGGTGCAGGGTGGACTGAAGCCGCGGTAAAGGTGATTTTTCGCTGTAGGAGTAATCATACGATTGGTCCACAGCACTTGTTCCTGACGTATGTGAAGATGGAGACACATAACCATAGCTCGAATGCTGAGAAGATTCAGCGTACGTCGGTGGACTGTCGCTGTAGTGGGACGGCATAGGAGACGGTTGCGAGGCAATATGACCATTTGTCAAACCCTGGGAATGCGACGAGATCATCGGATAAGCGTTGTCCAATGGGGTTGGAGAGCGACTGGAGCTGCTCCCAGATTGCATGCTATCATTGTACACGGGTACATGTGATACAGGAAATGCTTGTTCGAGAGACGGGGGTGAGTCGGGAGGAGGGGGGATTATCGCATGTTCCAAGGCAGGCGGGGGAGAGGGTGGGTCGCTGGATAGGCGTTCAGGGGTCACGATCGCCGAGGAAGGTCGACTATTTTTTGAACCATTGGCGTTGATAGCACGCGCTATCGCAGCGCGTGTGGCAGAGCTCGAGCTCCTCCGTGAGCCTGGCGAGAGATGGATACGGTAGCTAAATGAAAGCGTTAGAGATATGTCAGTCAACGGATTTGGCCGAAACATGCGGGTCCTGTAACTCTGTCCAGGGTCGACAATGAAGTGAGGCTGATCAAGCCAAGGTGAAACAGTACGATAACAATGAACCGACAGGAAATCGAATATGAATGCAAGGGGCAGCGACACTTACTGTTGTTGCAGGTTATCTTGCCTGGAACATCGAGTTTCGCAGCCGGGGAAGGGGCATTTGTGGTTTCGTTCACCTGTGTGGACGCGGAGATGGCGGGCAAGGTGACCACTCGTGGTGAATCCACGGTCACAAGTGCCGCAGACATGTTTTTTCTTTGGGCCCGCCTGTGAGTTTGGCTGAGCGGATTGGCTGAGCGAAGCAGATGTCGAGGATGGTGGGGAGGTGGACTGGCTTGAATCGGAGAGGTATTGGGAGGAAGGGTACTGGGAGTAGACCTGAGTGACCGAGGAATCATGTTTTGCGGAGTGACGGGGCATTTGGTAGAGTAGCGGATATTCGTTTGCAGGGCTGCAGAGACGACGGGATCAAGCTTTGCGGAGGAACAAGACTCCGAGCAGGCTTATGAGGAGACACCTGTCAAGGCGGTACGCAAAAAAATACGTAAGAGGATAAATCCAAGTGAAAATATACGAAATAAATGGGGTGTAGCACACAAGAGGTCAGCAATATAATTCGATGTGACAGTCGTTCGGACCCTGAAATCTGCTAATTCTCTTTTAAGGCTGAAATTTTGGCTTTTCCCGTTATCTGGATCTCGTCGCTAACCGGCAGCTGCCGTTCTGTACGGATGCGCAAATATAATTTCGGCGCGGAGCCTTTTGCACCTTTTTCCAATGAGGCCCTTCTGTCTTCTATATGTGTGAACGACCTCATACTTACACCAAAGCCGCTCTATATATCACTTCCAAGCTGCCTGCATTGGAACCGGTGTCACTTCGTCGCCGAAAGAAGCTCATCCAAGTTAGCCACCGTTGATAGCTGTGTTCATCAGGTCGGTTTGGATTTCCACGCGTCCAATCAACGCCCACACCCCACATATGCAGAGACGGTAACGTTATCGCTTGACGACTCTACTATACAACTGGACATTTCAGAGCTGTGATTGGAGAACGGCTAGCAAAAGAGGAAATTCAGGGTCGTTCCTGCGCTAAAACCGAGCTGCAGGTGCGCCCCCGCGCTTGTCTGCAATGCTGACGCATGTTTTCCTTCGGGCACGTGACCTGCCAACGCCAAATCGTTCATCCCCTACCGCCTCTGACCAGTCCAATGGAGGGGTTAATCGAGCAGCTAACTGAATTGCAACCAAGCGATATTGAGCGTAACCTTGCGGTGTGTGGAAGGCGATTCTCATCTTCTTCGATCAGGCACGCCAATCCGATCCCCCCTCCCCTTTGTCGGTGCCGTCTAGACGTAAACAACGTATCAACAACGTGCGATCACCAATCATTTGTCCTGCTTCATTGGCATGTCATTTCAAGAGTACGACATCTCTTGATCGGTTGATGGTTATATAGGGCCCGATCACCTTGAACGCGCCTTTGAACTTTCTTACCAAGGAAACAATCCTACCAAGTCACTTACTTACTCTTATTCATTCTCAAATGCCCATTTGTCTGTTAAGGAGGACCATCGACCTACCACTTGATCGCTCACATGCAATATAACATGATAGTGATCGCGGCGCACCGTCGCAGCGAGGCCAGGAATCGGTCCTGGATCCAACTCTCACCAACTTATCTCAACTTATATCCGTCAACACCTCTCCAAATCCGCTTGCATCGACCGATCCGCATAACCATAACCATAAAACCCCTTGCCACAATCAGTCCAGATCACCGCCTTGGCTTGTCAAGATCGGCACAATTTCGCTGAGCTGACCATAAAGCTAGTTGCCCCCTGAAGCCCGGCTTTGGATACAGCGAGCTGAGAGTGAATGCATGAAAAAAAAATCCACGTCTTTTGTGTGACATAATCGTCTCGCCTATGCGCTCTTGTCGTCGACATGCAGACGGCGTTCTCAGGAATTTCTCCCACACCGAAAGACTGCCATGTCGTAGGCACGTTCACACCCCACCTCTTTCATGGCCTCGATCAGTACTGTGTATAATGAACTTAAAAATAAGTCGCCACACCTGGTTTTGTCACAGGATGCCCGAGTCGGAAAAGCAACGAAAGACGCGTGCAAAGGGCCTCGAACGCTCTTCACCCGTCCGCAGTCACGAATCTCAAGGCAAGCTGGATGCCTTGTGGTCATCGCTCTGAAATAACCGCGCACGTCCACGGGCCTGGATCTGCAGAGACATGTTTGTAATGTTATCGCTTGGTGACTTCCGCAAGCCGCATTTGAGAATTTTGGCTGACGAAAAAGGAAATTTGATGTGCTATTCCTAATGAGAAGGAAATATGAGCATTTTTCGTAGTCCCGAGCTTGCTGAGGCTAGCCAGCTGACTGCGTGATTTTGTCGAGGATCTGCGCAAGTGTCAGTACGAGATCAAAACAACCCTGAAGGAGTTAAGCTACGTTACCCATATGTACCTGTTTCCCCACCACTGACCGGAACAATCTTTGCCTTCGAAAACCTTGCGCCCACATTTCCTCTTTAGAGCAGCTCAGAATGTAGACTTCATTCAACACGCCTCACAGAGCACCCCGCCCGCATTTCGAATTGGAAAATGGTGGCACGTGTTTGCAGCCTGCTTGGGACAGTCCGGTGTTGTCTGTATACTACATGGCGACGGCGGCTGCGTCAACAATCAGTTACTATGACCGGACGACCATCACACATAACACCTTCACAACAAGGCGCCCTATGGGGCAAAGATATAATGTTTCAATGTTCAAAGGAGATTATTAAACCCACTTAGACCTCAGACTCATTGCACATGTGGGGACCTTGGCGGCTTAGTGCACGTGACCGGCGCCAGGCTCCTGAGTTCCTTCGTGGTGAGGAGCCGACGAGGTCATGCCGAGCGTTGCTGGAGTCTAGACAGCGGCAGAACGCATGAGGGAACCTATGCCGAGATGCCCTTCATGGAGAAGAGATAAACAACAAACACGAGAAATCGTGTGCAATGAATCTGTGGATTGTCTCACTCCGGCGCCAGATACGGGTCGAAAAAAAAAGGCGAACGCGTGCCACTCTGGATCAGGCGCACCGGTGTCATGTGTATCTGCCTAAGCTTTGGTGGCGGAACGCCGGGAGCGGAAATCGCCCTCAAGCGACGTTCGGGTACTGCGGATATCGCCCTAAATGGTGAGATGGAGGCCCTCGCGAAAGATATTGAACAGCGGCATCGCAAAGTGCTTACTAGTAGCAGGACCTGACAATAGATGCGCCATGTCAAACACATCAAGCGATCATCGACGCCTACTCTAAGTAACGGCAGTTGCAATCACCCGAGGTTGCATTGCTTGTGAATCTAGATTTCCGTGAGTTCATCCTCTATCCGCAGCCAGGTAATGCGAAACTAACGGTCAGCATCAGTTTCATACAGAGCCAAATTTCTCTCACCTTCAGTAAAGACTTTCCAAAATGCGTTCATGCTGCCACGTTCATAGTCTCGCGCTCCTTATCAGTGGAGAGAAGGCGACTGCGTGACAGCAGCGGTTTACGATATGCAAAAATTTTCCTGCGCTCTATGTCCAGAAAAAAAAAAACAGGAACCAACGTGATCATTAGGTATTGACAGAAGGCTTGGTTCCGTTTTTTTTTTTTTTGAAGAGCCAGTACTGGGAAGTGATTACTGGGCAGGTTCCGATTTGTAACCCCATTCTGACGTGCGTCGTTGGCTCAAACCTTGGTTGACGTTGCTGTTCTGGGAGCGTCTGGATCTAAATTTCTTCCGTCTGTCGAGTTTCAAAAGGTAAGTCGTTTGTTATTGTCAATATGCTTGCTCATAGCGCAGATTACCAAAATGCAGATTTTGCCCAGTGCATATAGTATGTGCTATGTAGTATGCATTATGGGATTTTCCTACGTATTATGAGCATATTGTTATCGTATCACACTCATCCCAGACAGGTAAGGTCGGAAATTGGGGTCGGACTGATTTAGGAAGTAGCAAGAAGCTTCGTCGAGGAAGGCACCCGTCAAACATCAGGGGGCTGTGTCAAGTGATCCCACTAACGAACGGTGGAGTAAAGCAATCGCACTAACCACTCGGTCTCCCAGGAGCTTACTAACATGTTCTGAGAACCGTGCTGGCATCAGTAGTCACCGCGCAACCAACAAGCATATCTCCCATAGCATTGCATGTCATGAAAGCATTCTCGACAAGTCTATGGGAATGAGTAGAGATACGGTGGAGCAGTGAAATGAAGCAAGATCCTGACATCGTGATATCATATCAGCTCCCAATCGGCTTCCCCACTTCAAAGCCGTTGGTCTAAGCGTGCGAGGCTTCGTGTTTTGCATTATGATACCAGATGTCAGGCGCTCAACTTCAAGGTCCCACTCCGCGGATCCTCTCATCCTGCCTGCAATATGAGACTAGAATATGCGAATAGGCTTGCCCATCGTGCTCTTGATGTGCAGCGACTTGACGTTTTGCCAGTTCTTCTTCAGCAGTGAGACTAAGAAGTTGATACCTACAAAACCCGCGTAAAGATCGAACTCAGAAGGTCACGTTAACATGAACGTACTCAGCATGACGTTGGCTAACACTTGGTCGTCCGTCATCTGGACATGTCCAACGGCAACACCCAAGCAGAGCACCTTTTTGAGCTGGAATTTGATAGTCGAGCGGACTTCAACAAGCTTGTTTGTCAGGTCCTCAGAATGGGAAACGGGGGTTGGGAACTTTCCCGCTGTGTGGGGATTGCCATAAATATGTTCATCAGTCGCCGCTCGCGAACGCGAACAGCATTACTCATACCTTTGGACAGACCGGGACCAAGGAGACGAGGAATCTGTTTGATAAGGGCTTCGGAAGCCAAGAAAGCGTCGTATTTCTTGGCGAGCTTCTTGACAAGTTTTTTGTTCTTGTTGAGCCTGCGCAGAGAGGTCATCATATATTCGGTTCGGGGTGATCAACTTCCATACTTCTTCAAGTCATCAACGGACATGTATTCGAGTTCAATTTGCTTAGCACGATCAATGTCGGCTGCGTCGGCGAGAATGCAAATGGACATGCGAGGGCGGGGAATATTGGGCAATCTGCAATGAAAAGGTCAGCTCCGAACGAGATGATCAGACGAGGGCAATCATTACTTTACGGTGCCCGAGAAACGTTTGTCTCTCTGGGGGTCATAGTTCTTGAGACCGATTTGGAGCTCGATTGTCTCCACAAAGTTGCGTCTTTTCTCGTCATTGGCGGCAGCAAGGAGCTCTTTGACGGAGCCCCGCACGCTTGACACTGAGAGCTTGCTTCCGCTGTTTGCAACAGATCAGAAGAAGTGGGATAAACATATCGTTCTCTATACCTCATGCTTTCGTTCTCCTGTCCTTGCCGGGGGTGGATTCAGTGAGATGATATGGAAAAATAAGGTTTAGGTGGCTAAGACACATATACAGTGTGACATAAATCAGCAATGAGTCACATTTGACCATATGGTAACGCATCACGTGACCATCAGACGTCATGTGCTTGTTGTCTGAGACGAGGTTAGTGCGTTCTTATCCTTCTAAGTTCTGGACCACAAAGGTCTTTATCCGTGAATGGTCTTTCAATACCCTCAAGTGTCTGTGTCCAGATCTGTATTCTGCCTGTAATCCTCTCAAATATCCGTAACTATTAACCGTCAAGGTATGTTGAAATCTGCGGCCTGTATTCGCAACTCACGCCGTTGGCTTCCGAAGAACTATGTCACACCCATGGCCGGCTGGCCACGACCAACTGTATGTGGCATATACACGCGCTCGGCGGATGATAGCTGATTTTATATTCTTGAGGAAGTACATCAGAATCTGACCCAGCTTCGCTGTCTCCCCGAACGGCGCTCCTCTCACCCTCTCCCTTCGAAGAC
The DNA here is from genome assembly GCA_038090375.1 of Boletus rubroflammeus. Taxonomy (NCBI): domain Eukaryota; kingdom Fungi; phylum Basidiomycota; class Agaricomycetes; order Boletales; family Boletaceae; genus Boletus; species Boletus rubroflammeus. The sequence continues at coordinate 11,090 of JBBPMQ010000226.1, read as the reverse complement.
ATCGAGTTGCCAGACATAGAGAGACGAATTCCTCGGGGTCCTGGCGTCAAATTCCGTCATGAGCGGGAACGAGCACATTCTACTGCGTCTCCGCGAGACCTATTGCAAATGCTCGTCAACGAGGAGTACGAATCCAAGCAGACGCGCAAAATCCTGTACACTGCGTTTGATCGGCTCGAACACGAAACCAAACGTGCTGACGCCGCTGAAGCGCGTATAGAAGAAACGATACAGCGAGCACGAGCTATTAATGAAGCCAGAGTAGCTGCTGAGCAACAAACTGTACGCGCGCAGGACGAATTGAAGTTGTACAAGCTGCAGCTGGACAATGCCCAAAATGAAATTCTTCGTGCACAGGACATACTCAAGGCTATTGAGGCTCAGCGTGATCAAGCAGAGGCCGCAGCCGTCGATGCTCGTTCAAAGGCGCGTAGGTTGTATGAGGAGCGCTTAATAGAATTGGCTAGAGAGGAGGGTCGTCGATTGGGTTTCGAAGAGGGTGTTCGCCGAGGTAGGAGATTGGGTTATAGGGAAGCCCATGAAGGAGGTATCGATGATCGGCATGACGAAATGCGAGAAGTGGCTACCGCTGTGGTGTCCAGGTTACTCGAGGCCCCTGATGAACCCGAACAAATCGAGGTCCTGGAGGAGCCCACCCCCGTCCCACCCCCCTCCACTTCTAGGACTCCTCCTGAGGTGCACCGCGTCGAAACTCCAGTTAACTCATCACTTGAAAACCAGCGTCACAGTTCCCGCAGCAGGCGAGACTCTTCAGATAATGTTAGCAGGAATTCCTCGAGGCGTATGCCTGACCCAGTGACCCTTCCTACGTCGGCAGTGGTGGAACCACGAATCATTCCAACCTCCATACCCGCGACCACTAGCCAGACATCCCGATCGCAGTCGATATCTCAACCGTGGACAGGTCCTCCTGCAGACCCATCGTTCAGCAGGCGTACTTCCATACAGAATTCGCCGCCGAGCGTGCGCCACTCTGAAACTTTTATCCCTCCGGACGGCTATATCCCAACTGCTGACGCTAACCATAACATTTCTCTTCCACTTCCTCACGAATTCCAACGCATAATCCCTTCTCCAACGCCCTCTCAGCGAACATTGGGACCGGCTTCGGAGAGAGGCAGGAGCCGTGACTACATGTACGATAATTACCCTGTTCCGCGTCGGGGCTCTCCCGACGAATCGCTGGCCTCTACGAAACAATCCGCCACATCAACTATTTCTCAGCTTGACATAGTTGGTTTACCGACCAGTGGTAGGCATCGAGATCGTTCCCAGGGTTTGAGCGTCATCCATGAAGACGCAAGCATGCGGTCAGAACGTATGACAGATTACTCACAAACGATTGCATCCACCTCCCAGGCAGGGCGAGAAATGAGAAGTAGTGAAACCCTGCACCGGGACAGCAAAGCAAAGCAGCAACTTGCAGATGAGCTACGATATTCTGACCCTTCCGAGGCCGAGCAATGGAGACAACAGTCTAGTAGTGTATGTGTCTAGCAATTCGATTCAACTCACCGGCTTACTTATCTATTTCTCCCGTGCCAACTCCTAGTCACGTACTCAGCAACCTCACGATGGCCCTCCGAGGCACCGCCCATCCCATATTACAGTGCCAATACCACTATCCCCTCCCAGAGTCCTACAGCAGCCGGATTCGCGACACCGACGGACAACGTCCGAGCGTCAGGGTCGCTCAGAGACGCGGAGTGAACACAGAGATCAACGTAGACCGCTCTCGTCAGATAGTTCCATCCCTGAGATCAGCATAGAGCCTCCGGTAAATACTTCATTTTGTCCTTTTTTGGGATTGACTGATGTTAATGGAATGAAAACGGCAGTCAGGGCCCCCATCTGATGTTACGTCGAGAGGACGTGGAAGGGTTTCTGCCAATGGTTTGTTAAGTCCCGACCACGCGCACCATCCTTTGCCGGTTCCTGTACCCCCAACACCTAGTGTTCGCGGTTCGCCGGTCCCAAATTCGCCGGTGATTCCTCGAGGAAATTTGGCAGGGCAAATCTACACAGTTCTGCCAGGTGGACAACTTCCTCCGGGCTTGCCAACCGCCGATGGCCCTCCCCAGGGCCCAGTGATACCTATCAATACGGGCAGTGGTGCCCCTGAGCGCCACGCTCCTCCATATAGACCTCCTTCATCTGAGAGAGAGACTGGTCGATCGAGGAGCCCTGTATCTTTTTACGCGATGTCACCAGTACCTGCTGGAGTCACGTATCCCGCGCCTCCCATATCTCGATCCGCTGCATACAATGCAAATCCTCATCCTCAGAGTGTAGGTAGTAACCCTTCGGTCACGTCGGACGGGCGTCGCAGGCGCGATAGCTTAAGCGCCACTGCAGGGATGACGCCTGCTTCGGGGGCCAAGCCAATACCGTCGACAGGTAGTTCCACCGACGACGGTGGTGGTGCTAGTAACCGCAATTCTCGCGTTCCCAGGCGGCAGTCGAACGCGTCCTTGGCATCTCAGCAGTCGCGACCGTCCTATTCCCGATACAATCCGAACCTGTACAATGATCCTGCTTATCTCGCCAGCAGCGATTCTCTTATGGACTCTGTCACGGACGCGAACACGGCTGCAAATGGTGGTGGTGGTGGGCCAGTCAGACCTGTGCGTGTGCATGGATCCCCTGCGTATTCGTATACCACTCTGCGGACGAACGAATAAACGAATTGTGCTGCGATGTTTTGATACCTTTTTCGGACTGTTGTTTCTTTTTTGTTGTTGTTTGCGTGTTTGAGTTATTCAATATGTTCCGCGTAGTAATGATCGCATGTATTCGCAACCGTAGATAGATCGTTCAGATCCTGAGTTACTGCATTAGGGATATTGTGCTACTATCACTACTCAGAAAGTTTACCGCACCCTATAGCAGACGAGCCTGACGAGGGGAAAAGCCTGTCTGTCGAATCTCGTGGTTTTTGGCATGGGGTCATACTCTAATTCAGTCACCAAGCCGTGGGAGGAAATCTTGCATACATGGTCATTTGCAATGTCACATGCCACCTCGGGATCAACACATAGGGGGGTACCTGCGGCGATACAGCTATCCCTGCACTGCAGTCTCATTATAGGCCGCTCGGGGATGTTTGCTAACCCCTTTTTTCTCAGTAGAGCAGTGTCCAGTGATCCCCACCAATTGGCATAGGAACGATCATCGGGTAAGACCGACGCAAATGGGTCACAATGTTGAGGCCGTAAGAGAGGAAAGGTACCTCATTCGAGGCACTCGCATTAAAACGTCCTTGCAATGCTATTCGCACCTCAAGGGTCATATTATACCCACGGATTAACGTGGATCGATGGGCTCGGTGTCAATGATAGCGGCTGGTATGATAATAATCCGGTGGTATCCGAGTCGCCCGGTCTCACTGACCTGGTGGACGGCCCGTCGGGAGTCTCGATCGTCGCGCCGGGGGTGAATGATTAATGATCCAAAGCATTGGACCTTGCCGGACAAGGAACTTAGGTGCCGATCGGTTGGGCAAGGGGCAACTTGAACTTTGCTTCACCACTGGCATGGAAAAGGAACCTATACCATACGAGCGATGGCAACTCAGCGATGCGGCGCCAACCGTTGCAACGTACCTTGACGATGATCAAGTGCTTCCAAAACATGCGAGAGAACCTACACGCCGATCAGACGAAGGAGTTGGGGTTGCATACTATGCAGCGCTGGTCGTCCAGGTCAGCTTTTAGTCGCTACAGTACATGTCATCGAGAGGTTGACACCAAATTTGCATAGGGTTACCAGAAACCTTCAAAACTGCACCCTAAATGTCACCGTTGGTCGCATTGAAAGGGGACCCTTGCCGTTGCCTGCGCGAAGAAGCTCGACGCGATCCGCAACAGATTCAACAAAGCGGCTCCGCCGATGCGGCAGTAGTGACCCCTTGCAGAAAAAGGGGGTCACCCTGTTAACGGATGCGGCGGCGCAATTTGGAGTGGTTCGTAGTTTGTTCCTCTCGTTAAAGTCTTTTTGGAGAATTTGCTTGATATTGATGATGATTCGATTTGTCATGCGTAGACGCGTCTCCACGCCAACTTGACTTTAGTCTTCCTTACCATAACTGATGACATGAGGTTCCGTTGCAAAATGTTGGGCGGGAATATCTCTTCACGTCGGGTGGGCTGTCTTGCGTCTATGATTCCGAATCCCAGACGCAGACGATGGTAATTATAGACATGCATTGAGCATCTCATGACTACCTATCGCCTTCTGTCTTGCGTTTGTCAAGATGCTAATTAGCCCACCCCTATCATCCAGGAACGTTCAACCCGCCCTTGTTTGGTGAGCTTAGGTTGCCTGGAAATGCGTTTACAGTAACGGTCCATTATCTATGACGCCCTCGTGTCCGAAAACAGATGAGCGTACAGCTTACGGCCTTCATGCCTTCTGGCCTTATCCCAGTCCTCCGTCGATGACAAGCATCCTCATGAAAACTGACAACGAAAGAGAGATGAGTATCGTACCTACCCATCGTTTTCAACGTAAAGCCGACCGAGGCACCATGTTAGTCCGACCCCCCCCCAGTCGTCATGTTACGAGAGACGGATATACTCTCATGGTTGCCATTCTCACACATCCTTCTGCGCTTCGACCCACCCGCATTGCTCGTTGACGATCGATTCACATTCTTCGGCCCTCGATTTTTCCAGATCACTTTGACTACTGATATACACAGTAGTACTGCACAGACCCTGAATTGGTATTTCACACGACAACCATTCCTCGTGTCTTCGAGTCTCGAATCACCACGATATTATCTTCCGACGCACATTCTCCCACCAAGATACGTCAGCCCTGTGCAACTCATCCTCCTCCCGGAAACGCACCGCATCCCCCATTTTCCACGCCGCATCCGTTTCTAAATCCACCTCCAAGAGTGGTATGAGATGTTGCCGTCTTCCTAGACCATACCGTTCGTACGCGGTGTAACTCACGTAGAGAACGATGTACAACACGACACCGATGTACGTGGCGATGACGTTCTGACAAGAACATCGCCGCGTGAGAGATATGACACGCGACACGAACACTTACCCTAGCGTTGAATGGTTGCGCCTTGACTGCCGAATACCCCTCTGCAATGAACATGAGTGTTGCAAGGACGACGACGCTAATGGGTAGCAACGGGAACAAAGGTTGAGTGTAGGGCAAATCAGAGAGTGGTCGTCCCTGTGCTTTCCATGCCGCTCGAAAGGGAATGAAATGAATCCAATGGAGCCTCACACCAGCAATGCTGATATCCCCGTCAAATTGAGTAACCACGTAAAGACCACACCTTGACCCCATATAGTGGTCAAGAAGGCGAGGAACGACATCGCTAGGGACATGCTGTGAAGTCGTTATCATGTGACGCGGTCCTGAGTGCTGTTGGGGATGCTCACAGCAATGCAGGAATGGGAACGCCATTCTTGTTCACCCCCCCAAAGATGCGGGGTGCTTGGCCTGTCTTAGCCAAAGCAAATAACATTCGAGAACTTCCATAGAATGCGGAATTGGTCGCAGACAACACAGCAGTGAGCAGGACTGCATTGACAACATGCACGGCGGCACCAAAGCCCGCACGTTGGAATACAACAGTCAGCGGAGACGCTGTCACATCCGAGCCTACAAATCATGCATGTCAACAACCGTGAATGATACACAAGGATGAAAGCCTTACTATAAGCTGCCCTTAGTAAAGTTGGATCCTGCCAATTGATGCATAATCCGATGGTCAGGATGGTCAGGATATAGAAGAACACAATTCGGAAAAATGTCGCTTTCACGGCACTCGGCACTGATTTCCATGGGTGAGCCGACTCGCCGGCGGCGACGGCGACAAGTTCCACTCCTCCAAAAGAGTAAAACGCATACACAAACGTTTGTGCAAAGTTTGTAAATCCGCCAATGAACGCTTGTCCATTTTGGAAGTTTGAAAGCCCCTGAAATGCGTTCAGTCATGAGGACTCCTTGATCCAGTCACTTACGGGTCCTGGGTGACCTTTTATCCCACCCCAGTCATAAATGAGGCCAACACAGATGAAAAAGATTATCATCACGACCTTGATGGACGCAAACCAGTACTCCGATTCACCTGTCCAAATAGTCAAGCCTGCCAAGCAAATATGACTTGGGAAGATCGTACCGTAGACCCGAACGTGTATCAGCTGCATCAAGAATATCGGAGCGATGATCACGAGAGCCCATTGCCAAGGCTGTACTTGGGGCGCCCAGAACTACATGCCGTATTCCATTAGTATACATACCAACATCCCCTTCCTCACCGGGACGAAACATTACTTGAAATATCACAGCAGCCGCTGTCAGCTCGCTTGCTGATGGAAATCAAAAGGGCAGGCGATGATGGGTCTTCTAACAGCAAAATAACCTGTATGCATGTACTCACGTATCGACAGGCTCCTGTGATGGAACAAGAGTTGCATGCAACACAGTAAATCGGGACATCACGAACCACTGCAACCAATAATTCCAACCTATTGTACCAAGGGAGTCAAGGCCAAGCTTTCAACTCCAATAGCATGATGTTACCTAGCGTAAATCCAAGCGCAGGGGACACAAATCGACTACCGAACACCGAGAATGCACCAGAGACCGGGAACATGGCAGCCATTTCGCCTCTAGGAACAAAGATGAACGCGTGGTCGTCTCTCGGAGTAGAAAGGGTGTGCCCTTACAGTGTAATGACAACGGTATAGACAAATAAACCGACGACTACGTAGGAGAGTAGAGAACTTCCTGGACCGGCGAGTGCGATAGCCTTTGGATAGACGAGACATGAACATAATTGCAAAACCAGGATTGTTCAGCTCACTGATCCAGCACTCAAAAAGATGCCTGTCCCAATCGTTCCGCCAATGGCTAAACACGTCCGCTATAAAGATGGCCAGGACTGTGATAGACGCTCACGGAAACTCACCAATCATCATCAGATGTCGACTCTGCATAGCTCGTTTCGTTTTATTCTCTGAACTCGTACTTGTGGAGAACATGGCCCGGAGGCCTGGACTGTCTGGACATGATCTCTGCCCTGGATGTTGGGCAGCGGTAGATTGCTGCAGCTCCTCGTCGTAATCCGGAACTTTTCCTCTCGTTGTACTTGAGGGAGATATGAGTCGTCTCGGGTACACGGGGTTCCCTGATGAAATGGTTGTTGCCATTATTTCTGAAGTGGTTGGCCGTCGACCTTGAGCCCCGAAGTAACCGGAAGAAAAAATCGGTTAGGATCGTCGCGGGTTATTCGCTATCTGTTAGCAAGACGCATGCCATCTCGCGCAATTTCCACAGCCTGTCCAGCAGTCCATGGGTACAAGGGGAAACAGCTGCAACAATAGTGCTTACGTGGGGTTGATCGTTTCCAACATACGGTGACTCAAATGTCTCTGCTGGGAACTGCAAGGAAATATTCAAATATCTAGTTGGAATACGGTTACAATCTTGGTCCTGCCAACTGGGTATCTAGACAACGTCGTCGCAAAAACATCCTTCAACCTATCAATAACAGAAACAGTGAAGCGAGTTCGAGGATATGGTACACCAATGAATTATTGAGCGATTATAAAGCGTTTAATATTCCGGTGAGAAGAGAGGGAAGGGAAGACGGAAGTATAATATGTTCATAGAGGGCGTAGGTGTAGGATGGGTGTCGCGCGGACGTTAATTAGTTACGGGGGTGAAAGGCGAGCTTGCATTCCATGGCGGCTGGGAAGATAACCTAGGGAGGAGTCTCTTGAGTACAATAAGTCTATGGACCAAGCAGGCAAACTTACAAAAGCGTCCTTGATCTCCATACTCCCCTCGTTGGTTTCAGGGGGGGCAGTGACATTAAAGTTCCTTACCAATGCGGCAACTGTGATTCTGAGCATCATATAGGCCAAGTTCATCCCTCCACATTGGCGACTTCCTGTCCCGAATGGCATCAGGTACTGCGCCATCTTTGCAGTGGCGTCTGGCCCCTGGAGCCACCGTTCGGGGATGAAACTATCCGGGGAGGGAAATATGGTGGGATCACGGTGCATCGACCAGCCTTGCGTAGCGATTACCGTTCCTGGAGGCAGGGCGTAACCCATTAAATCAAATGATTCATCCAAGGCGCCGTTCTTTGAAATCGATGATGGGACAACGCGCTCCAGGTCGCTAGGTGCTCCACCGTACAATCGGAGACCTACGCAGACTGAGTTCCCGGGATGTTCAGCATAGCAAAGGAGATGCTTTACCTTCTTTGATAAATGCATTTAAGTACGGAAGCCTCTGAAGGACAGCCAAGTCTGGCACAACACGGCAATCAGGCATCGCTTCATCGAGCTCCGCTTGTAGCTTGCTCATGACGTCCTGCCTGCGAGTCAATTCCCAGAAAAAATAAGACGTAGAATTAGACGTGGTGTCGGAACCCGCGATCCTTCAAGTGACATTTAGACCCTCTGATAAGAATGTAGCTTTTAAAGAGGGACGAACATATGTCCCATCATCTCCGAGATGACATCGTAATCCGGCATCTGTTGGTGGGGCGAATACTTGTATTCAAGAAGGCGCTGTAACAAAGTAATTCTCTCTGAGTCTGACGTTCTTCCCATGCCTTCTTTGGCGCGCATCTCATACACGCGGGCGCCGACAAACTAGATGGTTTCGTGAATGAGTGCTGGAGGCAACGACTTGACAATAGATGAACACAAACCTCGCCAATGACCTTATCTGAGTCGCAAATCTGGCGCCATCGTCGGTTTGGGATACGGCAAACCAAGTTCCATAAACAAGACGGCATAGTGCTTCGCTGAGAGTACCCAGTCAGCTTGTACCACGCATCTCTTAAACTGAACTTACGACAATTCCTCTCTTTGGAAAGTCAGATATGGCAGTCGCGATCGGATCCATCCCGCCGAGGATCCATTTGCTGAGCGCGCCTTGGCGATAGCCGTGAGAGGACGAAATGATGACATCGACCATGAAGTGGCGGAACAACGTAAGACAGTCCAGGGGATATTTACCCCCAACATGCTCGAGAGCCTGAATCATATTGAGACGCTGGAAAGACAAACTGAGTGTTACCTACGGTGACGAGTTCTAAGACATGCTCATGTGCTTCTGCCTGGAACAGGGCCAGGTTTGCTGGAATATAGTGCTGTGCATACCCCTTCCGTCGCACTGCATGCCCGATATGATCGAGGGTGGTCATCCTGCGGTCAAATCAGTATATATACGCAATGATTAAGGAGAGTTGCGATTACGCATGGTCATTCTCGTTCCTATTGAGGGATGTGTCAGCTTGAGCGGGAGTATGGGATGGGCGAAATGGGCGACGAACGTAAGAAAACTCTTGTAGAACTTGCTCTTGTCAAATTTGTGGATGGAGTAGACGCTTCGCATTGATGTGATGTCCTCGAATATCACCTTGTTAGGACCGACACGCACAACTGGGCCGTATTCCTCAAAAAGTCGGTGATTGGTCTTGCACTGTTGGAGGCGGAGAACGTGCGTAGTCATCCAGAAATTGGACACCGCAGCGTACCAGGGACCGGGTATCGCACTCAGGGGGGACAAGAAGAGATGGTATATCGCGCGCGCGACGGCGTAGAGTACGACGAGGGAGACGAAGGCGAGGGCGATATTGTGGGAAATCCAAGAAAGGGAGAGGGCGGGGAGTGTTCTTGCTGATTCCATAGTGATGAAGTGGCGGGTAGAGGGAGTACAATTCAAGAATAGAGAGAGGAGTTCAAGGTCGCCGGCGTCGGTGCAGGAGGGGGAGGGGGACGTCCGGGGAAAGAAGGAGGGCAGCCGCTGATGGAGAGAAGGGGGGAGTTGACCGACTTTTATATGCACCTCCTCGGAGGTGTGACAAAAACATATCATAACAACAGTCACAAGCAAGATTCCACCCGCCGAGCATTCGACCGGACGTCATCGGTACTCAGCTGCAGGGCCCACGCAAAAGTCGATCGTCTTTCCTGATCAGGATTTGCTATATCCCAAAGGACATACACCCACCGAGCCGTGACACCCGGTGACTTTATTGCTCAGTCTGCACCGTAGGGACTGCGAATAGTGCAGACGCGATTTCATTGACGCCGCTCCAGACTATCCCTTATGAAATGCCAGCATGTTGCAAAAGACCCGCATCGACCTATCGTCGAAGTCAATGAGACTGGCCATAACGTACGAGCCGTCCACAGGGACTGCCTCGCCCCGTTCTGCATAGAAAAGGCACATGGTCTGTCCACATGGCACTGCGGGGGAGCTTCACCTACGTCTCAGACACACTTGAATTCCTAGATTGTCTATATTCGAACACAGAATTCGTTCACCGTAAATCAGAATAGAATACGTCAAATCACCACAGGAATGCTGACCTGTCCAACAGCCCCCCAAAAAGGCGGCGTTAATGAAGCGCCGCTCTCAAGCAAGGCACCGAGTTCCTTGATCGATTTTCAGAACTGCGAGGGGCGAGGTTCCTTTGGAAACAGGACCGGCCCAAGGGGACTGCAACTCCAGATCATGACCCGCAAGTCGTGCCCGAGATCATAAGCAACAAAGCTCTGAGAAGGTAAGCCAGGAGACGAAACATCCAATTAAGAAAAAGAAATGTCCAGTGACGGAAGGAGATACATGGCAACGAGGATATGAAATTTGAGGGTGTGGCGGACGCCGCAGGGTGAGGCGATAATGGATGTAGCGAAAAGCAGATCCGTGTTCGAAAACACTCCAGTTGGCTTTTGCGCGATCGACAGTTTCGCGGAGGAAATTTCTGTACATCACGTGACTACTTGCAGATGCTAAGCGTAATTAGCCAAATAAATAAATTCATTCATGCTAGCGGACAAGTGTTCGACGAACGTGGACACCCTTGTGCAGACCACACTGTTCTGTATTCATGCTCAAGGCGCAGCGGGCAGGAAGATTCCAGCGGTCAACTTGAGCGGAATCCTCGGCGCGGCGCTACTGCAAGCTGCGCTGAGCTTGAAAACCACGATTTAGCGATCCCTCCATCTGGACCTTTTCATCGTGCATCGCTCAGCTCAGCTCAGCTCAGCTCAGCTTCTTAAGCGAGCTCCGTT
>JBBPMQ010000225.1:0-32638 GCA_038090375.1 Boletus rubroflammeus | reverse complement strand
TGATGAGACCTATACCAGTTCCAAGACCGCCCAAGCGCACCCGCTCTAGTCCACCTCCACCGCCATCCTCGCACCCTCCGCCACACTCGCCGCATCTCCGACGGCACCCCCCGCACGACGTCCCCTCCCCACACCCGCCCTCTCACCCGCCCTCTCACCCGCCAGACCATCCACTAAGCATTCCAGCATCGATCTCACCGCCAGACCCACCAGCCCGGTCAAGTCCGTCATCGGCGCCATCAACCACAAACCCGATCGCGATCTACGCATCCCTAGCTCCTTCTCCCGCCGCATCGCACCTCTTCCAGACTCAGTCCACCCTCCTCCTCCCGCCCCCGCTGTCCCCTTCTCCACCCCCCCGATCTGGCCCCGCTCAACGCGCTCCGACGCGCACGAGACACACGAATCCAAGCTTCCCCCACTCAGGATTCACAATGTTCCCCCTGCCTCCTCCGCGCCGATCGCAGCGAACGTAATCGAGCGCAGAAGCACCGTCTCAGGTGTCCTACCCCCCAATATCCCCCTACCGCGTCCCGACCCTCATCGTGCAGAGAGCCCCGAGCGCGCACAGCCGGTCCACCGACTCCAGTCCTCTCCCCCTCGTCGGCCCCTTCCTTCATCCCCCACCTCGCCACCTCGCGTTCCATCCATCCACCAACGCGTCCCTGCTTCCTCGGAAGATGAACACAACATATCTTCTCCCTCCGACGTTTCCTCTCTTTCTCATGAGGTCACGTACGAACCAATGACCTTTGCTGATCCCATGCAGGTAGAAGACGACAATGAGCACAAGATCGTGTTCGCAAGGAGCGCGCATACCCCAAGTCCCAAGTACGGAATCAGAGATTTGCCGACTCGTTCCAGGATAGCTATCGCAAATCGTGACGACAGCCAGAACGCCAACGCGATCGTCTCTGATACTCAGCAAGAACAGACCACCCGTACGCGCCCCGTGCGTTCCGCGACACTCCCTCAACCGCCCACTCAGAGCTCGAGCACCCCACAGGGTCAACCCCTAACTCCTAGCCTCCCACAAAGTCCACGAGCACGCATGTCGCCTCCGGTATCTGGTCCATTCACACCGTTCTCTGATCGTAGTCCTGCTCCTGGTACATCTACACCAGAGCCTCAATCTCTCACCCTCCGCTTCGCCTCGATGGGTTTAGCGGAGGAACACGAACGAGAAAGGGAAAAGCAAACTCAGCAGGAGATTTCAAGTCCTACTCTGGCTCAGAGTCCCATTCGAACTGCTCCTGCTCCTACTAGCCCTGTGCGCCAACAGCAAGGGTGGCCCGCAAACGTGCCTCCTCTTCCACGCACACCAGGAAACACCCCTCGCCCTTTCTTTGGTATGACGGATGCCCCGAGTGAGTTTGCGTTGCCCAACGCACGTATAAACAACATCTCATGCATTCCTCCAAGTAGTGCAGAGCCAGCCATTCAAGCCAAACGGGACATCATCATCATCTCCAGCATCGTTACCAACGAGCCCAACACACCCAGCGCGCCCTTTTTCGTCATCTCCGAATCTTAATGCCGCGTTTGATCGGAAGTCCTTTGCGCAGCAGTCACCTCTGCAGCAGCCTCACCCCCAGTCGCAACAGGTCTCGCAGCTGAGCGAACGCCAGCTTCAGGAACTGCGCGCGAGGGATGCTGACATCGATTTAGATGATGCGCCGCCGCCTTCCCTGCGCCGATCGCCCTCGCCAATCCGTCAGGGCTTCGCTCGGGGTCCGGCAATTGAAATTACGAACGATACACCGCCGAGAAGGCAATGGACACCTGGTCAGGATGTCATATCACGAACTGGAAATGCGAGTAGAAACGGCACGAGTAATTCATACGTAGGGTTCCCTGCAGGGTCACAGTCTCCAGAAAGAAGGGGGCAACCGCTCACTCAGCCTCCAGTCCAATCACCGACTCAACCCCAGCGGACGGCGGTACCAAGGATATCGCTTCCCGATGGACATCATGATAGTAATGCCGACGACGACACATTTGGTCCCAGTATCGTTGTTTCTGGACCTACAAGTGGCCCTAGTGTTTCGGTTTCTGCAGTAGGCACACCTGCTATTTCGATTTTTGAGGCACCTAGTATTACGATCTCGGAGCATAGAGCGCCTGCGATTTCGGTGTCTGCTGCTAATTCTCCCTCTATGGCCTTCTCGCCTCCAAAAATCTCAGTTTCAGACTCGGCTCAGCCACAGAGACCAGGACCATCACCTGGCAGCTTTGGATCTCGACATACCCAGATTCAAGAGCCATCTCCTTCGCATTCCGCGCCGGGCCGTGGGCCCGGGACTAAACGCGGTCTTCCTTCCCTTCCTTCCTCGAATCCTATGCGTACCAACGGCCTCTCGTGTGGGGGGTGCAACGGTCCCATCATTGGTCGCATTGTGAGTGCCATGGGTCAACGGTGGCACCCTAATTGTTTCAGATGCACCATCTGCAACGAACTCTTGGAGCACGTGAGCAGTTATGAACGTGATGGGAGGCCGTATTGTCACTTGGACTATCACGAGGTCTGTATTGTGTCATTGCGCTGCGATGACGACTGATCGCGCATCCACATATGACTCAAACAGACATTTGCTCCTCGCTGTTTCCACTGCAAGACCGCCATTATCGACGAACGGTTCATCACGCTCGACGATCCCGCCCTCAATAAACGTACTTACCACGAACAGCACTTTTTCTGTGCCGAGTGCGGGGACCCATTCCTTGCGCCAACCGGTCCGCTCCCACCTTCTGCTGCACGCACGGGCGAGTTGAACTTCGCGGGCGACGGCGAGTTCGTCGACGATGATGATGTTGGCTTCACGGTGTACAAGGGACACCCATATTGCGAGGCCTGCCACGTGCGACTTCGGATGCCAAGGTGCAAGGCGTGCAAAAAGAGCATCAGGGACGGCGTCAGAGCTGTAGAAGCGTTGGGAGGCAAGTGGTGTTGGGGGTGTTTCGTGTGCGAGGTGGGTCCAGAGGTTGTTAACTTTACTTCGCGCTCCTGCTTCTTTCCTCTTCTTGACGTGAACTGATGCGGGAACGGTAGGGCTGCAAGAAACCATTCGAGGATCCATCCTTCTTCTTACGGAACGAGAAGCCGTTTTGTGAGCCTTGTTTCAGTTTGATCTTGAGGAACGAGGTATGAAGGTGGTGCCGATGAACGTTGGACGTCTTGATAGGACGGTTCTGCCGACGGCTACCCTTGGAATTAATGCTGGGGTTTATTGCCCCTCTCCCCCATTTCGCTTTTGATACTTGATTATTTAATGTTCGTCGTCTCCATGTTCTTGCTGTTGTCATGTATGCATACAGGCGTGTATTTATTTATAGATCTTAACTTGAGCTTTACAGGCTTTCATGACTGAAAGACTTTACCTTGTCCACCTTTTCAGGACCTTCTGACTCGGGGCCCCTAAAAATTTCTTCCACTTCTGTCCAATGCTGCTTCACAACCAGATATAAAACTGCTATTCAAATCAAACTGCCAGGCTCCAGCCAAGCTGGGTTGCTTCAAGCTGATTACTTTGGCACTCAGAGAGGTCACAGTGACTGCCAGTGCTAACAGCTAGTATTGTGCCTTTCTTGATCCTCCCACTCAACTTTGACTGACCTATAGATATCTCTACTCTTGCTGCCAATATGAATATGCAATAGGCTATCCTTGATGGGGATGCCTTGCTTGTCATCTGACATTCATAGAGCTAGGGTTTTGTGCCAAGCCCTGTCCAGGATATCACTGGTGTACGTGACAATGGCAATCCTACTAGGTTCTCAGTGCATCCAGGCCTCTGCAGGTATTGAACAATCCAATAGGTGACCCAAACATCACCACACAGATGGATCATCACCAAAGTAGTTCCCTGCCAAAGCAGATTGGGTGTCCCATGCACCAGGTAACATCCGATGCAACCTATATCTTTGTATGATCTGCGACAGGACGTCCGGATCACCCTCTGTTTGCCGAAGGAGCCCGATGTCAGGAAGAGGAGGTAGGTTCTGAAACACGAGACGTGCCACGCCAACCTGCGCTAGGTAATCCGCGACGGGCACGCGCGGAGGGTACTTACTCTCCTGTTCGACGACGCGCTCGATAGACCCATGTTCCCTGATAAATTTGAGTGCGCGGTTCGGTCCGACGTTCTTTATCCGTTGCGAAAAGTCGGTGCCAAGGAGGAGTGCAAAGTCGACATAGCTCGCGCGGTCGAGTTGGAGGGTCGCGCGAACAGTCTCGCCGTGGACGACGACAATGGGTGATTCCCGCGCGGTAATGCCACGCAGCATCGGAGCCTCGTACACGAGCACGTCCGTGTCCTCGCTCGCGACGTAATCCGCGTGACCGTGGGTAACAAGGGCACACGCAAGTGCTTCTGCCTCGAACGGTCCCGAGGACTCGATGCACGGGACGCCCATGGCACCCAGGAGCTCCTTGCACTCTTCGTATGTCTGTGTCGTCGGGGAGTTGCTCCGACGTTGATACGACCGGGAGATGACGGTACTCCGCTCGGCCAGTGTTATCAACGCGGACTCGGTTTCGAGTGGGGGGACGTCAGACGAAGGCCTTGAGAGGAAGTTCCAAATGTGGCCTTCATCGAGTGTCATCTGGAGCTGTTGCTTGGACATGGCGTATTCTATCTTTGCATCATGGGTGTCAGTGCTGTCTGTTGGCGCAGCACGGTCGTGTTCTCGCTCTGGAATCTCGGGCCCTTCGAAGGCCGAAGGCATGGATGTGAGTTGAGTGATGCATTGGCTGTATTCGGAATATAATGCAGAGAGTTCCGATTGAAACGACTCGATAGAATCGGGTAGCCGGTAAGAAGTCGTTGGTGAGGGCTGTACTGCGGCGTTCCAGTGAACAAATGGAAGCGTTGGAAAAGTATCATCATCGTGAGGGTCATCAAAAAGGTCGCAAGTGCCGATTTCATCCTCTGTGATTGCGTGATTGGCATTCTCTAGATCTGTTGACCCAGACATGTCGTGTGGTTCGGATCTAGATGTCGAAGGTGATGCAGCCACAGAATATAAGACATCCTGAAAGTCGTGTATCCCCATGCCTGCGTGTGGGAAGTAAGAATGTTGTGATGGTGGAAAAGTATGATCAGAGTGGAATGTGACGCGGGCGCATGGTGATGGATGTAGCGGGGGGAATCTGGGCGCAAGAAGCGTGAACCCTAATACATGCGCATCAGGCGATCTGTAAGCTGATCTGAAACTGCTGAGGGCGTCATTGACGCGTTGGCGATCGGTGCTAGGCAAAGAGTGGTAATAGGGAAGAAGGCGCATCAATTTTTGCAGTCTATGAAGTCTAGTTGTTTCGATGGACCCTCGGGCGGCGTCTATCTGTCGCGATTCTCTACGTCGCTCGACCTGCGGTTATTTTAAATGAGGGTAACAAAGGGTAGAATGAAACGCGCTGACCTCACGGGCTTTGGCTGCGCTGCGTTGTTGTCCGTCAAAGACGCAAATGGCACGTACGTCAGAGTCTTTCAGTTCTGTGAGTATACGATGCCAACCAATAATGTGTCTGTGGGGGTGAGGCATGGGCGCAAAATGGAGGCGTTGAGTGACAAGGGTGCCGTCACTATTAGACCACTTGGGTGAGTTGCGGCAGGATGTCAAGGAAGGAGAAACGGCGTGCTCACATGACGACCGTCTTTCCGCGCAGGGATCTGAGACGGTCGGGGAGTTTCTTGAAGACATGGGGACTTGTAGAGAGTTGGCGGTGAGCAGCGTCGATGGGGAGTGCACTCACCAGGTCTTTTGGAGAAAGGGCGTGATGCCCAGCACGCCCATGATCTACCTGAACAAGGACTTGTCATTAGTCTGTATCCATATCACGAGTAGTAGAAATTAAATTACTAGTAACCGTCTAGTAGTAGTAGTAGTAGTAGTAGTAGTAGTAGTAGTAGTAGTAGTAGGAAAGACCGACCTTCGCCAACTTTTCCAACTCCGCCTCCAGCTCCACGTCGTGTCCGCCGTCGAGGACGACCAGCAACGACCACAACGACGACCGCGCGCCCATTTGGTCGTGCACATCGCCCCCGGCCACCCAGCATCTATCTTTCATTCCAAATTTCACGCCTTTTCCCGCTCAGATTCGCCCATCATGTCGGTCATGCTCACAAAATTCGAGTCCAAGAGCAATCGCGTCAAAGGTACGTGTATCGTGTTCAACCCGCCCGTTTGTATTCTAGAACTCTCCTCTCTTAAAGGACTCGCATTCCATCCCACTCAGCCCCTCCTCGCCGCTGCTCTGCACAACGGTAGCGTGCAGCTATGGAACTACCGCATGGGTGTCCTAGTAGACAGATTCGAAGAGCACGAAGGTACTCTCACTCTTTCTCAACAACATGAACCACCCTCGCTGATATTTCTCGATAAAGGCCCTGTTCGAGGTGTCGCCATCCATCCCAGCAGAGCCCTCTTGGTAACCGGCGGCGACGATTACAAGATCAAAGTCTGGGGTCAGTACCATTACTCGCTTCGTAGTTGATTCTGATGCCCCGCAGACCTGCGTCCTCAGCACCGTCGCTGCCTCTTCACTTTGCACGGTCACCTGGACTACGTTCGGACTGTCCAGTTTCATCACGAGATGCCCTGGATCGTGAGTGCTCCCTGTCCTCTCTGCTCATGCCCATTCATTCACTCTACATCTCAGCTCTCGGCATCCGACGACCAGACCATCCGCATATGGAACAGCACTTCGCGCAACTGTATCGCCATCCTCACTGGCCACTCACACTATGTCATGTCCGCCCAGTTCCACCCAAAGGACGATCTCATCGTGTCGACATCCATGGACCAGACCGTACGCGTTTGGGATATATCCGGTTTGCGAAAGAGTACTCCCAGCACTGGACCGAACAATTTCGAAACATTCGACACGTTCTCTACCGTAAAGTATGTCCTCGAGGGCCATGACAGAGGCGTCAATTTCGCCGCCTTCCATCCCACTCTCCCCTTGATCGTTTCCGCAGCCGACGATCGCACGATCAAGATTTGGAGGATGAGCGAAACAAAGGCTTGGGAGGTTGACTCTTGCAGAGGGCACTTCAACAATGTCTCCAATGCGCTCTTCCATCCTAAACACGAACTAATCGTTTCCTGTGGTGAGGACAAGACAGTCCGCGTATGGGATCTTGCAAAGCGCACCGCAATCCAGACCTTCAGGAGAGAGCACGACCGGTTCTGGGTCCTTGCCGCACATCCCAACCTCAACTTGTTTGCTGCAGGTATGATCGGAACGCACGTCTATACACGCTTTTGCTGATATGCTCTGCAAATGTAGGTCACGACAGTGGACTCATTGTATTCAAGCTCGAGCGCGAGCGGCCCGCCTTTTCTGTCCACGCCGACTCATTGTATTACATCCGGGATAAATACGTCCGAGCATATGACTTTAATACCGGCTCAGATATCGGCCTTCTTAGCGTCCGCAAATTCGGTAGTCCCTACGTCCCTCCCCGAACGCTGAGTTACAACCCTGCCGAACGGGCCGTCATCACGACGATCTCTTCGGACAATGGCTTGTTCGAGTTATCTTCCCTGCCCACGCAGACCAATGGAGAAGTCAAGGACTCGTCCACGGATGGTAAGCGTGGTTCGGCCCATAGCGCGATTTTTGTGGCTAGGAACAGGTTCGCCGCCTTGAATATGACCACACAGGTAAAACGAGATTGTGCTAGTTAGCCATGTGGATGCTCAGCGATTCTTCAGCTTATCGAGGTTCGCGATCTGTCGAACTCCGTGGTGAAAGGAATCAAGGCGCCAATTCAAACCAACGATATCTTCTACGGTGGGACTGCATGTCTCATCCTGAGCTCCACGTCGTCGGCTGCTCTCTATGATATCCAACAGCAGAAGATTATTGCTGAGCTGAACAGTCCACCTGTCAAGTATGTCGCCTGGAGCTCGGACGGGCAACTTGTAGCCTTGATGAGCAAGCACAGTGAGTGCTGAACTCGTGTTCTACATTGGGTTGCCGTAACCTCTCTGGCGATAGCGATTACCATCGCCAATAAAAACTTTTCACAAAGCAGCCTGATCCATGAAACCATTCGAATCAAATCTGGAGCCTGGGATGACGCGGGCGTCTTCATCTATTCTACTCTCAACCACATAAAATATTGCCTTCCTCAAGGGTATGTCCGACGTTGTCGCATCGGATCTCGACGCTAACCCCACTTCTCTTTCATTGTTTGATTGTTGAAGCGACAACGGAGTTATATGCACGCTCGACAATCCTGTCTATCTTACGCGCATCAAGGGCAAAACAGCGCACTGCTTGGATCGTTCCGCGCGTCCCAGAACAATCACGTTTGACCCTACGGAGTACCGGTTCAAGCTTGCCTTGCTCCGGAACAACTACGATGAGATGCTGCATATTATACGAACATCGACGCTCATTGGGCAGAGTATTATTGCTTATCTGCAACAAAAGGGGTTCCCTGAGGTGAACGTGAACGTATTTGGTTTGGTACTGCAGTCTGACACCTGTGGCGGTGGATGTAGATCGCATTGCACTTCGTCCAGGACAAGAATACGAGGTTCGACCTTGCAATCGAATGTGGAAATCTCGATGTAGCGCTGGAGACTGCAAAAGCGATCGACCGACCAGAATGTTGGGAACGTTTGGCGCAGCAGGCACTCAAGCAAGGAAATCACAAAGTAGCTGAAGTTATGCTGCCTATATTTCATAGTCGAATTGACCGATTGTCCTATTACAGATCGTTGAGAAGGCCTACCAACAGACCAAGAACTTCGACCGCTTGTCGTTCTTGTATCTAGCTACTGGCAGCACGGACAAACTGTCGAAGATGCAGAAGATTGCGGCTGCGAGAGGGGATCCAATGTCACGCTTTCATAACGCCTTGTATGCTGGTGACCTACAAGGCAGAATCGCCGTCCTACGGGACGTGGGTCTTCGTATGCGTTTGTTCTGATTGTTTTGGGGCTGTTTCGCTGACCTGGATTGTAGACCCGCTTGCTTACTTGACTGCAAAAACAAACGGCTTGGATGAAGAGGCAGCCGAAATCCTCGACGCTGCTGGTTTGAGCGAAGCGGATGTTGATGATGTTCCCTCATTCGGTCAGTCGACACTCAAGCCACCACCCATCATTACTTCAACTGCAAACCTCAACTGGCCATCGATTTCGATCGGCGAGAGCTTTTGGGATCGTGCACTCGCGAACGGCAACCTGGACGGGGATGGTGAAGTTCCTTACGTTAACGGGGTCGATGCCTCTATTGCCGCTGCTTCATCTGCACTCGATGACTGGGCAAAGGAAGAGGGGATCCCTGAAGTTGATGCTGATGAGGCTGGATGGGATCTTGACGCGGAAGCAACCGATGTCGAGACTCACACGGAAGAAGAATTTGAGGATGCTCTCGGCGAGGACGAGGACGAGGGGGCAGGTGCGACCCCTGGTGTGAGTGAGAACGAACTTTGGGTACGCAATTCGCCGTTCGCTGCGGATCATGTTGCTGCGGGGTCTTTCGACACCGCCTTGCAGGTGAGTTGCGTTGGACAACGGAGATTTGGGGCTATACTGAGCGATGTTCAGTTACTGAACCGGCAGTTTGGGGTCGTCAACTTCGCACCCCTGAAACAATTGTTCCTCTCCGTCTACCGGTCATCGCACGCTTACGTTTCTCCCTTGGCATCCTTACCTCCTCTCCAGGTCCATGTCAGACGTAATCCTTCAGAAACCTCGTCTGGGCGGGTTTTGCCTGTTGTTGTGCGGTCCCTGCCGTCCGTGCGCACTGAGCTTTCGGAAGGTTTCCGTTCCGTCTCAGGCAACAAGCTCCCTGAAGCTCAGGCTATATTTCGATCCGTACTGCAAACGTCACTCTTGGTAGTGGTCTCTTCGGATGAGGAAGCCAAGGAGGTTCGTCAATTCATTCACCCTGCATCGCTTTTAATGACACTGGGTGGAAATTGCAGTGGCGCGACATGGTTGTTTCCGCACGTGAATACCTGCTCGGGGTTTCCATTGAATTAGAGCGACGACGCGTCACTCAGGACGAGCCAGACAATGTCCGTCGACAGTTGGAGCTCGCTGCATACTTCACGCACTGTCAACTCCAATCGCCACACATGCAAATAGCTTTACGCAGTGCAATTGGAGCGTTCGCCAAGGCTAACAACCACGCCACTGCTGGCAAGTTTGCGAGGCGTCTATTAGAACTTAATCCGGACCCAAAAATCGTTGCGCAGGTGTGTTGTATTAGAAGCTTTCCTTAGTGACACCATCCTTACGTGTATTTTCTCCACAGGCACGTCAACGGATTGCGGCAGGAGATCGCAACCCCCGGAATGCAGTGGAGATTTCTTATGACGAATTCACTGAATTTGATATCTGTGCAGCCTCGTACACGCCAATTTACAAGGGCTCTCCATCGGTACACTGCCCGTATACGGATGCGTCGTTCTTACCCGAATTCAAAGGGAAGCTGGATCCCCTTACTGAGGTTACGGAGATTGGGACGACGGCGAGTGGGCTGCCTGCTCCACGGTGAGGTACTGCAGAATGGTCGCTCTGATTTTGGAGAGGTCTACCGTACAGTCGCTTCGCGTAACTGATGATAATTTCGAAATTTCCTATACTAGACGAGACACGACCTGTCATGTGATTTGCAAACTCGACGTGCTGCTCAATGTTCATTTCTTGCCTTTTGCTTTTCTTCCATTCGCTAGACATGGACAACGGAACAGATAACACGACGGTCGATATCATCAACCTTCTCGAGAGCCCGAAGCCACCCTCGCCGCAACCCCCTCAGCTGACTGAGCGGGACCGAACGATGGAAGACATCCTCGCGCAATCTTCGACGGATCTCATGCACACATTTGTAGCCTCGATGAACCAAAGCGCGGCGAAAGAGGCGAGCAAGACCGAAGAATTCAGGCAAGGTATCTGCAGGTGCTACGCGCATATATGCTGGTTTTTGTTGACCGCACGACCAACACTGCGCTACAGAGTTCAAAAAACGCTTGTTTCGGGCAATCATTACGACATATGTATGGTCGACGGCCCGCTTCGTGCACGAAACGGGCACAGCTGAGGGGAGGCTCGCAAAAGATGTACAAGGATTGTTGACGGCGGAAAGGGACCAAGGCAGGTCATTTCCTCCCACTCGTACGATCTTGGGTAGGCAGGCGTTGCGCTGTCTCTGTCTCTGTCGTGCGTTGGGACGATCGTGGCTGCTGACCAGACTCGACAAGATCGTCTTCGTGCTCGTCTCTCGGAGGTGATGGCTGCGGTCAGCAGGGCGGTGGATATGTTTGCGCAGTTTTGATAGTCACCTTGGTTCTGTTTTCTGTTCACCGGAGATGACGGCGAGCATGCAATATTGCAATGATCTGTAAAAGGAAATTTCCAAGTGACAACAATTAGACGGTTTGTCGAGCGGCGACGTCGTGTTGGACGGCAAAAATGAAGTTGTAGTACGCACGGACGCGGGACATTTCTCAGAGCACCACAATCGACCCCTTCTTCAACTGATACCATGTCCCTTGGAAAGGGCCCGCACTGTTCATTCGTCTTGCTCGCCGAATTCGACATTGATAGTGGTGCTCAGCTCACCTACCAGTTTCCCCAGCCGCTCGGGACAGATGAGGGGTGAGACTCTCCATCCCAGCATCGAAAGCAGACGACTGATGCGTCCATCAATAGACTCCTAGCCAACCTGATGCTCCCCGATGGTGCAGAGCGACATCTCGAAGACTGGACCATATTCTTCCTCAACCAGACGCCATTCAACGCCATCTCGCCTGTACTCGCTCTCGAGACTTCCGAATCCTCAGATGATCTCTCAAGCAGCCCAGACGGTCACCCGGAGCTCATATATGTGCTGAACTTGGTACGGACGAAACACGACAAGACGGCTCGGAGGTGTGTTGCCGTCCGAACCAATCACAACCACAAGTGTAGTATCTGACCCGGCTTGACGCGTGTTTGCAGAGGTGCCGTTGTCAAAGCGATGGCCATTTGCACGCGCCATCCGTTCATTCAGATCTTCAAGGCGAGTGTCGCCATGGCGTGCTTGTCCTGTTCGCTCATACCACCAACAGCCTGTCCTCCTGCTCGCCTTGGATGACTACTTTGCCAGTCCCTCGCAGGACTGTCTGGCCCGCCTGTTCGATGCCATCAACTCCATGGATGTCACCGGTACACCCGAACTAACCCGATTCGAGAAGCTCGTCATGCGTGCATCCGAGCGCAAAGATCTCTTTGGCGAAAAGTTTGCCTCCCCAAAGATCCCCGACAACGCACCCAATTTTAATGGCCCCCACGGAAAACCGCAGCACAAGACCAGCTCGTCGGCAGAGTCGCATTCCAGTGAGAATGGTATGCTTATTCGGCGTCATCCTCACGTTGAAGGTACGCGCGAACGTTCCACGACCGAGAGCAGCGTCGCTAGTTCCCATCTGCACCAACCCAACCCGTCCTCTCCGTCCGATTCGTCCTTCTCCCTGGGCGGGAGTGCGGTCTGGGTTGGCGATGAAAGCGCCATCCTGGACAATCAGGTTGGCGTTGCGATCGGAGGGGGACCAGGGAGTGTTACCTCCGGCACCCAGGCTAGTCGGGGCCGCAGGTCGACTGACGCGTCATCCTCATCGTCCCATGGTTTCGCTCGAGAACATAATGCCTACAGCGGCGCGATACCCACAACCTCGGACCCGCATTTGCGTTCTGGATTATCCAAGGATACCCATTTTTTCCAAACGACCATAGCTTACAAAGGACACCAACTACCCATCAAGCTTCCCCTCGCCACTTTTCCCGAGGAAGTCGGTGATGTCAGTCCATGATTCTTCCCCTACCTCACGTGACATGGACTGATGCTTTGCGTATACCCCAGTATTCCCTAATTCAGTTAATACAGACATTCTCTTCACCGATTGTGACTGTTTCTGGACCGCACCATCCGCATTTACACACGAACGGAAATCTCACTCATCCCATAATAGTTCTCTTTAATGCACTCGTCACCGGAAAGCGTATTCTCTTTTTAGGTCATAACATACCCGCAGGTCAAGTAGCCAACTATGTGTTGTCAGCATGTGCATTGGGTTCAGGATGCGGAGTGATCTTGAGGGGTTTCATCGAACGTGCATTTCCATACGCTGGGTTGGCGGGGGGTGAGGACTGGGTTACGACGTAAGTTGGGACGTCACTCGAGAGTATGGATGGACGCTGATGGCATGTGGGTTTATAGACCAGCATACATAGCAGGCGTTACGAATCCGATCTTTGAGACGTCGGGATCATGGGACTTGCTGATGGACGTTGGGACTGGTCGCGTAGTGGTCTCCAAGGACATCCATATTTCTTTCCCAGTAGCCGCCATGCCTCCGGCTATCATTCCTCTAGTCTCTCGCTCGGGCGTGATTCGTACTGAAAACTCGGGGGCGAGCGAAGAAGAAATTGCACGGATAGCCACGCGAGACGGGAGCCAATCCAATCAGAAATCGGATTTTGCAGCACGACCTGATAGCTTGGATAATATATTCATTGAAGACGTACGTCCTTTCTCCGGACGAACGAAAGCGCGTTAGATTGATTGGGTTGCGCTTTCCAGCTCATCTCTGCCATAACGTCACACTTTGGGGAGACGCTGGTGAGGTTGCGGTTCACCGAATATGTGAGTCGATTCGTGCGGCTTGCATCGAGGTACGAGGAAGTAGCAACTGGCTCGACGGCCTTGGGGTTCCCGAGTGCTCCTTTCGCTGAAGGATCACTGGGGAGGGGCATTGTATTTCCAGATGAAACCGTGGCATCCAGGGAACTGGCCGCCAACGCTAGTCGCATCGAAGGTTGGCGAAGGACAAAGACCTATCAGTACTGCACGATCGTACGTAAATCGTAGTGATGGCTCATTCCGACGATATCTTACAGACGGACAGGATTTTCAAAAGCTTCGTGCCGCGGATGCGATCCAAGGTTTCGATCTCCTGCATCAACTTTCCCGTCTTCGCCTTGTAAAAAATCTTCCTGACGCCGAGGCTGAACTGATTGTCCGCACCATTGCGGAGAACGTCCGATCATACGAGCAGGTCGTCGAGGTATGTAGTTTTTTATATGATATTAAATGCGGAAAGAAATTTACTTGGTGTGATCGTATAGCTGTTGGCGCATACACCCCCTCATGTTGGAGGACTGCAGCCTCTCAGCTTCTGCTTGTTTCATCAACACGAGTCTGTGCGAGAAGGAACGGTGGACATTTTCAACGAGTTGAGAGCACACTCGGTAAGCTAATCCATCTCTGAATACCGCATGGCGATTCATGTCACCTGCTCGGTCACAGATCGGAGTGATATTCCTCCAAACTCTGAATCACTTCCAACGTTATGCCTACGTGCGACAAGCCTACGCTCGGGAATCACGCGTGAAAGAGGGCGTCAGCATCAATCACCTCGTCCCTCCACCTCCGCTTGCCTCACGCACGCCTTCCAACCGAAGTGAAGTCAGTCTTGGCGGATTTTGATTTTTCGATCATCTTTTGGATTCTCCCGCTCTCCCCCTTTTCCTTGGTTGTGACCCTTAGCTTACTTTCGACCTTCTTGCGTATCTGAATTTTTTCGCTTTTGTAGAACTGGCTATTACATGCATTTACTTTACCAGGGTCAATTGGACTTGGGGGGTCATTGCTCACGAGACATGAAAGCATGGGTATAACATGCACCTCTCCCCACAGTCCTCTCGAACTGGTGAGGACAGGTGCGTCTCTAGACAATTGACTCGCTTTCGCGAGTATCCAAAGCATACATATGTGGCATACACAACGAAGTGAGAGACTTGAACAAGGATGCGACGTTCGCATCTTCTGGATGTGTTACGCAAAGCATGAATAGCATTATCGCAGCGATGACGCACGCAGCAAGCAGTGCGACGAATCTGTTGACGCTGTGGGATGCAATGAAGAGGAATTGAGCTGTCAGGAGGCCTACGCCCCACAGGTAGCTTGCCCTTGGAAGACCGAACGCGACCGATGAGGGTAGAAACCCTACATTGCTCCATTTGGCGAAACGGAGGTAGCGAGCCTGGAAAGCAAGTCAACGTAGGTAAGCTGAAATTGGAGAAACTGACGAACGCCAACGGCAGCGCTTGATTCCGCAAGCGGTCGGTGTCTGAGGTGGAGGCAGGATGCCGAGGCAATGCTGACTGCGCAAGAAAGAACCGATGGGATTGATGTGGATACCGTGCCACCACGCACGTTCGCGAGAAGAATACTGGCTCTGAAATGTTCCTTTTTGAGAAACTCATTTTGTAAAATATACAGGTACCCTGTTAACTCACATGATAATCGGAAGGCACTGCATTCAAAATGTCAAAAATGTCAACCTCAGGTCCAATACACCAGCGTACCCATGATAGACTGTTTGTCCAATCAGCGAGACAGATGGACATGAAGTGTGTCCACTGGTCTGCATATACTTGTTCGTTCACGTACAGCTCTTCGAGGAGGCTATTGTAATATCTTGGAATGCCCCACATGAGCAGATTCGCAACATTCGATAACCATTTGTGTTCGACAGCGTCGGCCGGGAACATTTCTTGTAGTCTATCCAACTGGGCAGACTGCTGCCCGTAAAAGGTGACAAACCGCTGATTCACTGTAAATGAATGTTTATTGTCATGTATCCATTCATGAACCGCCGAACATACTTATAGCACCGGCTAGACGCGCTATATTATGTATAGCACAGTGAGAAACCGAAAAGGAGGTTCGATTATCACTTACCAGCGTAGCAGAGGGTATAGCCATCCACTCGCTGTCCTGTGACATAGCCGTGACGTTGAACAAGGGAGTTCAGGATCGCATAGAACTGACCCACCTCTTTTCCTCGACAGCAGTTTCAGAAACTGCTTGGATGTGTCTGCCGTATAAGGGAATGTGGAGGTCCTTGACGTCAGTCTGTCTATTGTCCGCGGGTCAGCTGGCTTAACGTAACTGTGCGACGCGATATGTCTTACCGGCTTGACCATGAGAAATGATGTTGTAGAGGTCATCCACAATCTGTGAAAATTCCTGTTCGTGGGACTCGTGATGCATTGGGAAAAACTCTACGTGCACCCAATATAGTCGTTCCACCGCCCATTCTGTCCGAGCGTGAGACGAGGTGGACAGGCCTGCGGGGGACGGAACGCACCGAGATGCGAGGAAGACATTACTGCGGGAATATCGAGTAATTCAGTGCCTAGATCCTCAAGCCAGAACAATCCTCTTCCAAAGTGGTCAACGAAGTAGTAATTGCAGACCGCATAATCATCTCCCAATTCCAAGAATAGTTCGCATCGGGGAGGAACCTTGATATTGTGGGATTGCAACTGCTCGTTCACCTCATTCACAAAATCGAGAACTCGGCCTTCGAGCTGTACGTCCTCGACGTCCACTTCGGTGACAACCGCGAAATCGAATCCGCCGGTGAGCACGAAGTATGGCTGTCCTTCTGGATGTACGAAATGCCGCCACTTTGAGGCAGAAGACGTACTTGTTGCAGCCGGTGTGTCAGAGGGTGTACGAAGGGTCAAGCTTCGTGGTGCTTGTACTGACCTGCTACGAGAGGCTGGTCCTCGGGTAATAACCCAAGGACAGAGCCGGACGCTGAGAGAAACATCAGTCACTTGTCTGTATCAGGGGCTAAGCCCACTCACCAGCCTGATTTGTCATACCGCGAAGTATTCAACGAGGTCACGGGATTGAGCCTACAACACGAAGCGGCCTCCAACTTGGATCCCCTGTTGGTCGACATCGATAAAAGCGATTTTGAAGTGTAATTGGTAGACTGCACTGAGAGTTCCTCCATGGTGGACATCCTTCATATATAGGCGACATTCAAAGTGAACTGCTTTTGTCGCATTTCCATTTTGTCATGGAATCTTGCGTTGAATCTAACACTGCCAAATTTGAACTTTCAACTCACAGCAAGTTGCGTGCCGGCAATATAACGGAAAGCCAACTCCTGTCCGCCTTCTGGAAATCGTCGTGTGACCCACTCCTTCAGGGTCTAAAGCATTCCCGACTACCCTGCCAGTGCATCCTTCCCAACTCCCCATAATTGTGTTCAGCCTCCGCGGTTGGTCTCAGCCGACTTGCACTGCCGACAGCTCTGCGGGTCGTGCCTCCCCACTGCGTCGGCCGTCACTGCTTTACGTACTGCCGCCAACCAGACGGCTATGGATGTTGCTTGAAGCCGGAACACAAGTTGAACTCTCACTACGCATCAACCGCGACACTTCCCAACCTTTCATGCATACTGCATACTCTCTACAACTCATGTTCTAGTAGCATGAGGCTCAACCTAGACATGCTCTTCATGCACTTGTCAGTTGATTGTTGCGTGTTAACACCAGCCCACATTCCGGGTGCATCTTGGACACTCGAGGTAACAAGGAGCTACGATTTCTTGATACTCGCGCCATCACAGTCCCCTGGCAACAAGATAACGAGTTGGCGGGTTGCAAGTCACCTGACGAACTTTTTTGATCCCGCCAGCCACGTTTGAAAATTTGATGTATCACATTTGTCCCGGGCGTTAAGCTGTCCACGAGGAAACTATGATTGTTATCGCAACCTGTCCTCTGACCTCTCAGAAGCACGCCATTCGTACTCGTGGTATTACAGGTTCCTGATGATTCCCCCGAAATGGTACACCTTGGATCTTTCATCGCGACGAAACCGGCGACAGGCACAACTCCAGCGCTTCTTCGAAGGAATAAGTTTTCACCAAACTTCTAGAGCTCCTCCTTTTGACTTCGAGACTGCAAGATATCAATCTCAGTTACTAGATCAGTGGATCCGTGCCGCTTCTTTGGATTTGGTTTCCATGAATTTCAATGAGTTATCTCTTGAGCTTCATATCGACATACGCTGAGTCAATCGCGCAGTGAACTTTTTAAGCCACAGTAGTGTATGATCAACTCCGTTTGCGATCATCTGAATAACCCTGCGTCTGCGATGCGTCATTCTCTCCGCGGTGAGATGGTTCTGCCGAGAGACACGCTTCGGTCTTTTCCCTCGATCGTCGGACCTCTCGGTTGTCAGTTTTAAAGCCAGGAAGGGTCTGGTTCAATAAGATTCAATCATCGTTGAGTTATCATTGTTATCTCCAGCGTCTTTAAGAAAACACATGCTCACTCTATTTCCGCTTGCCAACCTAGCCGCTCAATCAATGGATAACGAAGCTGATCATCCGGGGGTATCCCTGGACTCATAAAAGGTGTCTTTGTGTGTTCTCACCCACTGCACCAATCACCTACGCCATGGCGGCTCCTGAACAAGTCCTTTCCAATGCGCGCCAGCCTAACGGGTAGGTTCGCCATCATGCCAAGTCTGATCTGTTCAACATGTTCTGAACCAATGATATTGGTTAGCAATGATTCTGATTCGGATTACTCGCCTCAATCCGACCAGGAAGGTGAAACCCAGCAAAGGTGCGTTAGTTCTTAATCGATTTTGAACTGGCAGATTAATCTACCCTTGCCCGAGTCATCAGGGCCCAAAGATTCGTTGAGCGTGGGAAGTTCACACCATCTCAAGCAACATCCAACACCACCACAAAGTGCGTTACTTCATGTTGCTCTTTTCAAATCGAGTTTCATTGGACTTGGTGATATTAGTACTAAAGACCAAACAACCACCAAGCCCCGCACAGGCGTCCGGACGGACACGAGAGGACTCAACAAGTTAGTTGCTTTCCATCACACTTCTGACTCGGTGTGACTGAGGGTTCCCTCTTGGAGTGTTCCCAAAAGCAATAATCCTTCAGAAAGTGTTAAAAAATAAACGATCAACGAAAATCCAAGTTTGTTTTCGCTATAGTAGTCAGTATAACCTGTGTCAGTCTGTACTCGTTTCCTTGTGACCTCGAGAATGTTCTTAGCAAGTTAGCAAGTCTCCCCCGCAAAGCTGTGCTAATTCCCGCGTGCACCTCGTGTACTAATGCACAGCTTCGGTTCACTGAGTCAGTACAGCCAACCAACCATTCCACACTGCAAGAGGTGTATTACTAAAGGGGATGCACTGCAGGTAGCAACCACGAGTTATAATCAGCGTTTCCTCAGCTTAAATTTGCACTTGACCTGGAGCTTAAAGGAAGCACAACCGTCTTTGCGAAAGTCTCGCATTCTCGGACAGGTTCGTAGCAATTGCACCAACGTTCGGTGGGCGAACTGATTGTAAACAAGCCATACAGGATAAAAGAAACGAATTCTCCTTGCTGTCGAAACTATCATGCCTGGCTGTTTCTCGGGGTTGCTCAATCTGAAATGGTAAGAAGCTCGAATCCACCTCCGAATAACTTGAATTAATGAGAAGCTGGCAGCCTCGTACCTCGCGGGAAACCGGACGAACAGAAATCAACCCACCGTTCCAACCAGCGGTCAACAACAACACGCCCTCGATCTGGCGGCTTCTTCTCGTGTCTCAAATGCTTATCCTGTGTTCATTCGGGTGGGCATCATGAAACACCCGCGTCGAGTTATAACCACCACGTGCCATCTCGTGTTTCGGGGCACCCGAGGCCAGGCGGTAGTTCCAGGTACATTGTCTCTTTTCGGGAATTGCTTTCATCCTAATGTGATCTAGCAGACCTCCTTACGGTTATCGTTGAACCGTACCTGACTCTTAAGTAAATGATTGGGAGGTCTGACTCCGGATCGACTTGCCACATTAGCGCGAAAGTCTAGGGATTGATTTGCCAGAATTTGGACTGATAGAACGATGGTTCGTCTTCAGCTGTCGAAGTTTTAAGATTGTGTATTGCCACATTTCTACCCAAGTGCCAACTTGATACCCATACGTGACGCGTGACGCACCATTCCTGTATCTTTATCCGGACATCTCTTTAGCTTGATTTTTTCTGCTGTGCGTTGCCACACTTCTACTAGTACCCAAGTGCCAACTTTATACCCATACGTGACGCACCACTCCTGTATCTTCGCCATCATCCGGACATAACTCGTGCTATGTTTTCTTGATTCGTTCATGGTCTTGAATTCATAGAGATAGAGATAATGACTCACTCCGTACGATACCCGCCTAGCATCTGAGTGCCCATCATCACGACTCTATCAAAGGGGTTTTCTGAGCAGGCATAGAACTGATGTAAGAGCCTCGAGTGATTTCACCTCTCAGAGACACCGATGCGCCTACAAGGTTAGGTTTTATTCCATCATGTAATGGGTAACTTGCAAGTACTCCACGTGCTGGGTTCCGGTGCATCCCGGAAAAACCGCAAACCGGCTTCTATTTTTCCAAACGGATCCCTTTGAGCGAGAATGATTACTGCAGAGAATGTGAAAGCGGGTAATCGGCGTTGGTGCAGTAAAGTTGATTTGAGCTGTATCTTAGTAGTTATCTCTGAGATAAGAGCGAAAACTCGTACAATGCCGTGAAGCGGAGAAGCAAACGCTCCGAGGAAATCTGGGCGTTCAAGCGCTCCGCGGATCATATGATTCAGGAGACACAGGACTCTGTTTGTATACCGAGTCAGCAAGTAGAAAATCTACACAGAGCACTCTGCCGATCGACGCGTGGATCTAGACTCTACATCACTTGCGGCTATTATTAATAACGTGATAATGTATCGTATACCAACAAGGTAGGACAATATAGGGAACTCACTGCCAATGTTGCTCGACATGTTTATGCTCTCAAGTTCGGTCGACGTTACCCCAAAAATTCCTTGGTAGTGGTCATCTCCGCCAGCGGCTAGTCTCCCAAAACCAGACCTAAAACCATCGGGACCAGAAGACCCGTTACGATAGCCGGCAGCGTTGTTATGTTTTGTGTGGAATGTGGCAGACTGGCAGTGGCCCATAGAACTTCTCATATGATACATGGACTTGTACCGGTCATCGTGCGACTCACTCAGTGGGCGTACATGGATTGCGTAACCCACTGGAAAAAAAATTATACCGCAACGATTTTGTCGAGTGATCGTGTCCAGGGAATGCTAGTGATGTTTAGGACCCTTTCTGGTGGAATGTCCCCCTAAAAGTACATTTACTTCGGTCACAGAACGCACCGCCATAACGAATTTGGTCACCCCGAGAGGATGTTCTGCATTACCTAGGGTAACAATGAAGCGCAGCAAGTGTGACTGTCGCCTTTTTTTTTGCTGTGCATTTACATAAAACCGGGCCAAATACAACTCACCTAGATGATGATACTGATTTCTGATTGTATTGGTCAAAAGCAACGTCGAATTTCACCGTTATTTCCGAGTCAGGATACTCGGGATGCCGCTCGAGCCCATCTGAAATCCAGGCTGTGTTGAATTCTGGGATTCGCACTCGAAATCGCGGAGCACAGATGCATTACATGCACTTGTCTGTAGTCGAGCCTCCGATTGGCTTATACATACTCTTGCTGAGAGCTTTAGCGCATTTCACGCAGATCATACCGTTTACCGCGAAAGTGGGCCATGCTGTAGATATTTGCGAGGCGCACGGGCGTCTTGCGATAAGAATAAGTGTCCAAGCGGGAAGAGATCCGTGTTCTCTCCTGTTCTCGATTCAGGTGACTCGAAGAGCATTCCTAAAATCTATATCCAGAGTATTCAATCAAGGTTCTCGAGAAGACCCTTGGAACTTACACAGATTTCAGAGTTGACTCATTGGTGGCTCGATGGTGGTGGAATAGAATATGAAGTATATCTACACTGGAGAACCACAGGGCGGCTTAGCTTACACTCGGGAGCCCCTACTGTAGTATTGACCCGAAAAGGCCACCGTAGGAGTTACCCCCTTTCAATTCCTCCGTAGGAGTTAAAAGGGGGTAACGACACTATAGGATCTGATGAGCACGCAAAACGAACGTGTCCAAGCGGCGTATGAATCGACCTGTGCATCAAGGAACAACAAGATCCAGGGGCCCATCCGTAAATATATGGAAACACGCCTATGAGGTTTTGCTGATCAGCGAAAGGAACCCTGAAACCAAACCGCTGATGGTGGCATATAATACACCCTGATCAAGGGGCTTCTGTAAACGCCCTCGCCCCTCGCTGTGTAGACATAGCATCCGATATCAAAGTTCTGGGTGGGTACAGGGGTTGCAACCCTGCGTCAGGTACCTCGTTCAGAAGGATTCGTAGATGAATCGATGACTCGAGACCTCGGAGCCACCTCATGGCAAATCAATGACGTCGGCGGCGGTCAGGCCTTCAGGTTCGAAGGCGGTGCAAACTTGAAGTAGAACAAACTCATGGTATGCATGCATTCCTGTTACGCCAAAAGCTTTATGCGAAGGAATGAAATGCAGACAGCAGAACTCACGCACGCTTCCTTAGGGGGACCCAAACACCGTGTTAGTGCGGCGCCCATTGCGTCTATACAAATCACCACTGTCACCACTTTCGAGAAACAAGCAGCCGAAGAAGAGCTAATGAGGTCCGCTGCGCGTCAACAAGGTGGCCTTACCAACGCCGGTGGTGGATATGACAAATGGTTAATGACCTGCTGTGACCGGAGGCGGAGGTATTGTTTCGCCGACATATATGCATCATATGAAACACTGCGGACTAGTAACGCTTACACTGGGCTGGCACAACAAATCGTTGCGGATTACCGAGCAAAGCGTCAGGGGGCCAATGATTGATAAACGTTGCCGTCCGACGGAGTAAAGTAAACACTAGCAGCAGTGTCGCGGAAAGCGCTCTCAGGTTGCACATAAGACGTTGCCATCTGACGGAATTACCATCAGACGCGACGGGCGCTTCATTATAGCGCTCACACCAACGAGTGAGGGACAGATACCTTCCCATCAGAAAACGCAACTGTATCGATCTAGACACGAACAATATATATATATATATATATACGGACGGTACATGTCGGGCGGCTAACCTCGCCAATGTCATTGACGGCGAACCACAGGAGTCCAGGATTGTGGCTCGTCCGAGCCTCTCTTTACCTCTGCCCAAGGATCACGGACGGGATTTGGGGCACTGTCTGGGCGTATATTGACCGGTGGCTCGTTCTGCCCCTGTTCTGGCTTCTTCTCCAAACGCGGGTCGCGTACCTGCGAATGGGAGGGCTGGGCCAGGCGGGCCATACGCTCGCGTTCTTCCCTGTCGCGCGCCTCGAGTATCGCGACGTTCATTTGGACGCGACGTTGGCGTGCTAGATCAGCTTGCAGTTCCTGTAGAATTAAAATTGACCACAAATAATTTTTTTAAAAGGTTTGCACAAGCGCGAAATGAAAATATCAACAAATGATGCATTGTATCCCGACAGAGACGGAAACGTACCTCAATACTCGGTGGGTTTGGTCGTGTGTGTGTGAGCCAGGCGTTCCATTGCACTGCACGGAGCTTGAGCATTCTGCCAAGCGAGAAGTGGCGGAACAGAACAAGGTGACGGACGGAATGGATGGGAAATAATAACGAAGGGAATAATGGAGTAACCATACCTGGGAGTCTCTTACCACTTGCTATGTAAGTCCACATATCGTCCGTCCGTTTGTATTGAACGGTACGCTTTGGGCGACCTGAGATTTTTTTTTTTGGTTGTTGGGGGGAATGGTCAGTAGTGGCTGCGGGACGAAGAGCGGACCATACCATCATTTCTGTTCGGATACTCGTAATACTTATTCCCTACAAAACATTTCCGTCGACATCTGTCAAGGTAACGATACCTCACAGCATTCGGCAAGTGTATGTACCTTCCACATCACGCCCTACAAAGTAGGTCTGGCGAGCCCAGGTCAGGACAATGTCAAGCTTCAAGGGTGTCAGTGCGCCACCGACTGAGGCTATACTCACAGGCTTCAGGAAACGTTGCAATACACGCCTAAAGGTTGACGACATGGATGGGAACGTCGGCGAGTTTTGGAGCAAGTACTGTTAGCTGTGCAGCGGGGCTTCGGATATAAGAGTGCGGATGTGCCGGGGGTCGTGCGATTCTTCCATATAAGGCATGGATTCTCGACGACCTCTAAACTCAAAAATTCGGCCATTCTCGGGCGCCAGTGTGCGCGCGATTGCGGTACTTAGTAACAGCCACAACGGATCAGAGGGAATCGATAAACAGAACACAGAACTGCAGCTACATTTCACTTTTAGAAATCGCCTAGACCCTCGTCGTCCAGATCGCCCTCCTGAATTTCCTTGGCGAGCTCCTTTTCACGCTCACGAGCCCCTTCCGCTGCTGCAAGTTCCTTTCGGTGTGCATTCAGAGGGTAACGCATAGCCTGCAAGGAACAAAAATTTGAGTTTACATGTCACATGATGGTCGGGGACAACGTTCCCCGAGCATGGTAACTAAAGCGCTAGCAGCGCCACTCACCTTGACACTTTGATTATGCAACTCCAGACAATACCCGATACGTCGGCCGAAAACTTCGCTGACTTCCGGACCATACCCATTCTTCCTTCCCTCACATTCCATCCAACCTTTCTCATGGACGATCCGACCCTCGATGACGCCATCTCGGATAGCTTTACCGACGATGTACTCTGCGTCCTCTTCGGAATCCAGGTGGAGTTTGAGGCAAATATCACGCAACGAAATGCGCGAATAGGATAGCGAAAGTCGCCGAATACCGGTCTTGATTACATTCTGCCGAAGCCGAACGATCAACGTGTACGTCTTGTCAGCCTCGAATTGCGAAGCATGCTTGGTAAGTGTTGCCTGAAACTCGGAGAGAGATCCAGTCCGAACGGCTACGAGTGAGCGTGAGTGCTGAGCTATGCTGTCGTCAGAAAAAGTCAAGTGTCAAACCTTTCACAATGTCAAAATAAGCCTGGAGAGCTTTCTGGAGCACAGGGTGCCTAAATGTACTGCGATCAGGAATATCCCCCATAAGTAATTCTACCACCACGAAAAGCTTGTGCACTGCTTGGTAGAAACCCGGCGCGACCTTCGCAGGTGGCGCTCGCCTAATCGCTTGTTGAAGATTTGTGTGGGCCGCGGTATAATTCAGTTGTACAGCCTTGATGCGCCCCAAAAAATAGTGATGGCGAGCAAACTGAGGGTTGCTAGCCGAAGCTGGGAATGTTGTTTTTGAAACGAGTTTGTCCGCTTGATCGTACAGGTTGTAATGAAGATAACTCCGGAGGAGTCGGTTAATCAATGATGCTTGGGTGTCATCATCGTGGCGTAACGCCGCAGTACGTTGTGCGGCAAGGAAAAGTCTAGAATATAGGAGAAAAATCCATCCATCAGAAACACGGGAGAGAGATGACAGAAACAAGGAGACCCACGGTCGCGCATCTGCAAGGTCCCCACCAAGTTCGTAGGATCTCTCGACGGCAAACCAGACCTTGGCCGCAATGGGATCCATGCTCCGGCGATTAAGTTGCTGTATCTTGTTGACCGTCTCCTTGGACAACTCGACGGATTTCGCAAAGTTGTCTTTGGAGGTGTGGAGATGATGGATGAGCAGGAGGCGGAAATAAATATCCACTTCTGGAACTGGATCAGATGTAGGCTTGGGAGGTGGTGTCGAAACTGAGGGATCGTTGGGTTGTGCTGCAGCGTCGATATCCATGGATTGGTCCGCGGGTGATACAGCGGGCAGCCAGGATAGGAGCGATGTTTTCACCGCAGACTCTGTACACGCATTCACGCCGACTCGTAGATGTATGAATGAAGGCGTGCATACCTGTCGGATAATTCTCCTCAATTGCATCACGGAGGAACTTGTTGTTTAGACGCTTTCGCAAGGCAGTGAGCGGACGCAATACGCGATGGGTGAACCGTGGCTCGAGGTCGGCGACGGCCCGCTCGATGAGTGCGATATTAGACCTGATCTCCGCGGTAGGCGTTGGAGGAACTGGTTTCTCTTCGACTTTCTTGGAGGCATCTGCCTTGTCGTCCTTCTTGTCCTTGTCCTTGTCCTTTTCCTCGACCATTTTGTCTTTGCTTGCCGTCTGAGGGGTGGACATGGCGAGACTCTAACTTGTACTAGCACTGACGCGTCTGCTTTCTGGTAACACAGCCACACGACAGTAGTGTTATGTCAGCAAGATGGTATATGCCAAGTCTTCAAGGTAATGTACAACAAGTAGCGAACGATAGAGCCGATAAGTTAGCTCACGTCTTAAATATCCTAAGCAATCGAGCCTCCGTAACAATCCGCGTGCGACATAGAGGGCATTCTCTAGAACTTGCGAGAACAAGATCAGAACATGCACGACACATGGCGAGGTGGCTACCAAGAGACAGATCAGCCTACATTCAATCAAACCAAAAACATTGATGACGTACCCGCAGTCGACGACGGCGATGGTCGCTTCTTCGTCCTGACAGATGATACATAAACCAGATCGTTCTGCGCTCGTTGACTTTGGATGGAAACGTGGCATGGACTTTGGCGCTGGGTATGAAGTTGAAGGTTTCGGAGGGGATGTGGACGGTTGTGGAGTAGTGGACCGTGAGTATGGCAGACCGAAATCCGTCGCTGGTACGGAGTGGTGCTCCTCAGAATCACCTTCGAGATGCCCATGTTCAACGCCGTGGTAGTTGTTCCCCTCGTGTGCTACATCCGGATGTGCTTCCGACTCAGGATCCACCATTTCCACGACCACTCCCTCCTCTCTATCCGGCTCCTCGATGCCTTCCATTTCGTCTTCATCCATCTCAGCGCCGACATCATAAATACCTTCATCATCCTTCCTCTTCTCCTCCTCTACTATAGCCCATACACGATCCACCAGGTCTTCCTTCTCTACGACACCCGGAGGAACCCTCACCCGAGCTTCCCAGAGAATTTGCTTCAATGTACCAACCGATAATGCGGAGAGAGACGAGCGCGGGAGCGTCACGAGTGTCGACATCGGAGGCGGTGGCAAAGGCGGTGCGGTCTGTGAATGCGATGGTGCATGAGGGGTGCTAGTGGTACGTGGGGTAGACTGTCGTCCAGTGGACGATGTCGGACGGTGAAAGTTTGGTTGCCCGCCGGTTGGGCGTGTCGCTCCTGGATTTATCGGGGCAGATGCCGTTCTGGACCGTTGTGTATTTGGTGCGGGACGGTGTGTGTGTGTACTGTATGCATTCTCCTGGGAACGTTGTCGACGATTTGGATCGAGGTCTGGGCGAGGGAATGACGTATTAGCTCGAGAGCTACTGTTCGCGTTGGTATTGGGGAATCCACGGGCAGACGAGTTTCTGTTAGTCGAAGAGGAGGGAGAAGGTCCAGGTGTAGAAGGCGAAGGCACAGAGTGTTTCCTATAATAGTCCTCGTTTACAGGTGAGAGACAGCCTTGAGGGGTCTGTGAGAGCATCAAGAAATGGTGAATGAGATTTCACAAAATGGGAGATTGAATGACCTACCCGAGCAGCTACGGCGGCGTCCACCAAATCATTCTTGTCTATGGGATTCTTGATCGGGATATTATAGGCATTGATGTAGCGCCTAAGCTTTGCGAGCGGGAGCGATCGTAGTTGAGCTCGGCCAAGGGCAGTGACTGGAAGCAGGGAACCAAGGAAGTATAAAGGCACAGTTGGATACAATTTGGTTGCGGTTGACAGGCGAACACGTACCATTGAGCATCTCGATACAAAAGGCACAGACAGGCGCTAGATCGTAGCCATGCGCAGGACCGCGACGCGGCACAAGTGCTTGGTAGTCTGTGCAAGAGGAGCAGTAGCCATAGCCTTTGGGGGAAGAGATGTTGGATGAGATTAACAGGATGTATCGAATGGATGGATGTATCTAAGAGAATTCGGCTCACCGCAGTGCATGCACTTGCGCTGTCGATTAAAGAGTAAACTGAACTCTCTGCTACACTTTCTACAAGCGCTCTGAGCAGGCCCCGAATGTGGCGGGGGAGGGCCACTGAGCAAAGGGATTCCAGCGTGTCTTGACATCGTGAGCAGACACGTAGGAGTCCGGGAGAGAGCCGCGATCTTATTCATCCTAGCACCGCAGCTGGCGAGGGTTCTGGCACGTTTCCCACTCAGATCGGGATCATCGGGATTTCTATATCTGGATATCACCCTAAATGTGACACGACCGTAATATATGTATCTCATGATGCTGACCCGAAGGAACACGGGGTAATCATTCCAGACATGAGAAGAGACCGCGAGATCGACGTGGTTAGAACTGGTTGTCAGCGAGGTGCGACTCCAAGTCGGAGACTGCCAAGTCTAGAATATATGAAGTTAGTTCATCATTGTGGAGTATATGAATACGCATTTCAAAGGGTGTAACTAACCAACGTCCTTGATATAAAGATCCGACATCAAGTCGTACTACACAAGAGGTTATTCTCTCTGCTTTTCGGAGTTAGTGGTGGGAAGATTAACCTAATATTACACAGCAGATCACTGAATCCAGTACTTTCCACGACGCATTTCAAAGGGTGTAACTAACCAACGTCCTTGATATAGTCCCGCTGTTCCCGCTCGATTAGATTACTGACACGACCACGTGACCAGTCGCGTCGAAGATGTCAAGTCGGTGGCAAACTCAACCACCTTCGTCGTCGTCGTCGTCGTCGTCGTCATTAGCAACCTCAGTCAAGTCTCCCTTCAACGCCCATCACCGACGGCATCCATTGCACCGTCCTCGCTACTGGCAAACTCTCCACCAACGAATCAACACACCACAGTCATTACATTCCCACCTGCTCTTTCGAAACCTTGCGTGAATCTTGCTTGCTGGACGTATATCGTGCCTGGCGATTCATCAAATTCCACATGATTTTGCACAAGATCAAAATTGCCTCTCGTCTTCGTCCCCGACTGGAAAACGAGCTTGATGACGAAGGCATACAAATAACACACACGCCTAGTGGCCCTTCGCACATCAGTGTCCCTAATCCCCGTGACCTTTCTCAGGTCTTCAATTTCCCGTGAGTCAATCCGTCACCCAGACTTTCTTAACCGTGATTTCGCCTGTGGTTCAAGATCCATTCGAGGCCATTTCACTATCAGAACTAGCTGACTGGGTCCAACCTCAGGTTTACTTCTTGTTATGACCAGTCTTCCACTCAGGAACAAATATTCGAGCAGGACGTCCTTCCTCTCATCGATGTTGTGTATAGTGGTGTCGTACGTTACTTTCTCACCCCACATCTTGCTCGTCACGTCATCGACTGCCCCTTCAGACCGTCACAATCTTCGCATATGGCGTCACTTCCTCTGGCAAGACCCACACTATGCAGGGAACAAAAGCCCAACCAGGTGTCATCCCTCGAGTGGTCGAGGTAGGTCGTTGTGTTCCACATGTACACTTTAGGTTTACGTCCTGCGCTTCAGGCGATGTTCCTTCAGAAAGCTACTTTGCAACGCAGCAGCGTTGAGCTAGCTGTCTCGTATATGGAAATATACAAGGATGAAGTCTATGATCTCTTTGTGAACCGTGAATCTGTGCGTTACCTTTCGGTTGAACTTTACGGCTGTTTCAGCATAACACTTGACTCCGCAACGTCGATGCTTAATTATTTCCATGGGCTCATCATTCCCTCCGGGATACTTTTTGCTCAATACTCGTTACAGGCACCCAAGCTTCCTGTCCGTGAAAACGATGTCGGGCAAGTATTCGTCGCCAACTTGTCCTCGCTTCCGATAGAATCGGTGGAGGAATTTGATACCATCTATTCGTTCGTAGTTTCACTACCCCTTCTCCAACCGGTATTGACATTGTGACCATAGACGTGCTTCTCGCCATCGTTCGGTTGGTGCTACGAACCTCAATCGAGCATCGTCTCGTTCGCATGCCATACTTACCATTGAGGTAACAATGACAGACTCGGCGGCCCAGAAAAGTGCGTGTTTCCTGGATCCGCCGTTCCGCACCTAACGGATTCCCCGTCGCTCGTTAGCATTGACCGGGAAAATCAATCTCGTCGATCTTGCAGGTTCGGAAAACAACAAACTTACCGGCAATGATCCAATACGCATGGCGGAGTCAGCCGCGATTAACAAGAGCTTGAGTGTTCTCGGGCAGGTGGTACACGCGTTGAATCAGGGAGCTGTAAGGCTGCACCGTTCTTGTCTCCGTTTGTGTGTTAAATCTTTGTTCATAGTCTCGCATCCCCTATCGTAACTCGAAGCTTACCCGAATTCTTCAAGACGCCCTCGGTGGTTCGTCCATGGGGTTGCTCATTTGCAATCTCGCACCTGGTATCAAGTTCCGCCAAGATACCCTTAATACTCTGAAGTACGTACCCCATTGTCCGTTTATTGCGACTGTTAATTCTATGTTCTTGCATAGCTTCGCTGTTCGCACCAAGAACGTCGAGAACCGCCCAGTAGTGAACGAGCGCGGTACGTTGCCCTGGAAATTTTACTAGGACACTACTTACCCGTTCACCTAGACAATCGTCCCCAAGCAAAACCCCACTTTGCAGCCATCCAACCACCCCTACCGAAACTTGCTCCTGCCGTTCTTCAAGCTGATCCTGTCCTTGCTTCCGAGGCTGTCGTCACGAGCAATGCCGCGCCTGGACCTGCCCGAGGACCCCGCCTATCTCGTGTGCCACGTATCAGTGGCATTGGTACCGGATTACTACCACCGTTGGCTAAAGCGAGATCGCGTCCGCCATCTTCGGCTGCGATTATGGAGAAACCAGAGACCACGGTTCAATTGACGGACAAGGATATCGACGAGAGGGTTCGTTTTTTTCGTCCTGCGTGTCGTCCAGCACTAAACAACCTCGAATTTTGTAGATCGCAAGGGCTGTGGAAGTTGAAGTGGCGCGTCGTCTGAAAGAGCACGAGGACCGTGAACGCGAAGAGCGAGCGCGCCTTGAGCAAGAAAAGGAGAACCTCGCACTGAGTAAGAAACAAGACGACGAACGCCGTCAAGCGCAGGCAGAGCCCAAGTTGCCTCCGGGTTTGCTCACGCCCTTGCTTACGCGCCATCGCGACTTGGACGATCAGCTCCGCGCAAGACTGACGGAGCTGGAGGAGAAATAGTGCGTACTGATGGCGACATTGGAGGTGTATAGGGGCTCATTCGATCTTTTTCAATATCTCTCCCACACTCAGCGAACGCGGGAACAAGGAACTACAGCTTGCAGACGTGCTGTCGCCCACATCCAGAAAGAAAACTGGGCGGGCCTATGTCGCCCTTGCGCGCGCCCATTCCGAAAAGTGCGTCCTACCTGCGCTTAATTTTCTAATTATTCTTGCACGCTAACGGTCGATGGACCACACGTGCAGGGGCGATCTTCAAGTAGCGCTCGAACTCTATCGCAAGGCGGAGACATATGTCCCCGATAACATCAAACTCCGAGAGAGGTGGATACTTTTCGTTGTCCATGTTTTCCTATGTAAACTATCCATGCGTGGCACCTAAATTCTGACGCTCCTTTTTTTTTTCTTTCTCGGGTTCCACCGACTACACCTACCTACCCTTGACAAATCTCGATGGCCAAAAAAAAAAAAAAAAAGAGTCCTCGAGATTGAATGGGCGGCCAAGAATGGCAAGGAATTCGTACCTTCGCCAAAGAAGCCACGGAAACCGAGAGGCAAGAAGCGCAAGGTCGCGATTAATAACTGCGGTCGAGGTCGTGAGGAAGGATCGTCGTCGATGGGTTCAGCCGGGCAACGCTTGATGGGTCGAGTCTCGTTGGACGAGGGCGAGGAGACGGAGGATGGGCGTGAAGACACCATGGAGGTGGAGATGTCTCTACTCGGCAAGATCGAGGAGGAATACGAAGGGACCAGTGTCACCCTCGAGACGCCCGCCAAGAGGGTCAAATCGGAAGTCGAGTAGAGAGACTTGCACGACAGCCCTATAAATATACGCCTACCTTTTTTTTTTTCCTTTCATTCTCGTATTTATTTTACCAAGATTACAGTCACATCAATACATGCGCAGCTGTACATCCTCCCTATGCCCAAGCTCTCTCCAATACAAGGGAAGGTAAAAACAAAGACGGTATAAATATTTTCAAACCACCCCCAACCCCACGACAAGAACACTGACATCGTATGGTGGCTCGAATGCGCTTGGGCTCGCGCAGACCATAAAACCGTGTAGGAAATATAAAGAGAAATGAAGAGAGAGGCTATACTAGATAGGTATCCGGCCTCTCCGAATCGTT
This sequence comes from Boletus rubroflammeus, assembly GCA_038090375.1. Taxonomy (NCBI): domain Eukaryota; kingdom Fungi; phylum Basidiomycota; class Agaricomycetes; order Boletales; family Boletaceae; genus Boletus; species Boletus rubroflammeus. The sequence goes on along the minus strand of JBBPMQ010000225.1, from coordinate 626 downwards.
CCCTTGCAAGATAAACACATTACTTGTACGTAAATACGTAGATGGGAAGGTGGGGGAGGGAAGGACTCGTTCCCATTCATCGTCCATGATCGAATTTTTTTTTTCGTTTTGACAGAGGAAACATTTGGAAGGAAGAAAGACGCCGCTCACGGGGGACGGCACAAAAAAGGCATCATCCATCCATGCTGAAGAGTTCGTCATCGTCACTGATAGGCCGGCTGAGTGGGCTGTGTACGTTTTGGGCGTGCCAGTTCCTGCTGTTGCTGTTCATCATAGCATGAGGCGGCGTACGAAGTGGCACGCCACCCGTCGGCGGGAGCCGCGAGAACATGGACTCGAGCGCAGCCATCGAGGACGAGATGGGAGCACCAGACGACGTCGGGTTCGCAGTCGAGCTCAGATCATGGTGCGCAGACAGGGAGAGATGCGAGACAGCCTCGATGGGCAGATGCGCATGGTTCGATTGCAAGTGCCAGTCTTGCCCCGGTCCGGCGTTGATACCAAACGGCACCGGCCCGTGTCCAGGGCTGAACGCACCACCCCCGCCGACGCTCGAACCCCCGAGTGAGGAGGGTGATCCGGTGAGCGGAAGAGCGTGTATGCGCGAGTAGCCCGCTGCGAGACCT
>JBBPMQ010000224.1:0-32708 GCA_038090375.1 Boletus rubroflammeus | reverse complement strand
ATCAAACCCGATATGGTAACCGCTTGACACAAGGCAATTTGAGGATGAAAAGACGATGCGTGAAACAACACCAGATACAAGGATGATCACTAAAAATATTAGAAATCCATATTTGGAATTTAAATAAAAGAGACTTTGTCTCTAAGACTAGTCCACGGCATTCCACGATAAGCTGAAACAAAGCATTCTTCAAATATGAAAGAATATATCCATAGCAATGTGAGATGATGTTCAATTTGTGATCTGAACAGGGGTACATGGTAGGGGGGGTATATGCCATTATGTAGGAACCCTAACATTGGGGGGCTAGCTGGTAAAATGTGCCGCAGCGATGTGATTTCAAGAATTCACAGATAGAGCCATAGCAGTCAGGGAGAAAGGAATATACCATAGGTGTCAGTGAGGGTATTGTGGCATTATGTACTGGTGACATGTTTCCCACCGGGGGTACGGCCCGAGGCTCTGCAGTGGTCTGCAAATTTAGATTTTGTGTCTTGCAGTCACAAATATTGTTGATTCTATTGCAATAGATGATTACCATAATCCACGGACTGTCATGTGGACATAGCACTGTTGGCTTTCAGATAAAAAAATTATTATTCTGATTGGACCATGGGAAGGATGTCCAATTCACAAAACAAAACAGTCAGCCCAATGCACCATTGGGCAGCACTGCCGCCCAACAGTGCTGATCACGAAACAAAGTGCGACACGGCTCAGATTCGCTGACAAATAATTTACCCGATAAGGAAACTACTCGAGCCTACTCAAGGAAAGACAGGGGGTAGCACAATGTCAGAAACAACCCCTGAACCCAGGAATGCACACAACAGGGCAGGGGAAAGTTGTCAAGGACACATGTATGAAGATGTTTGCCTCCAAGCATTGTCCGCGCCTGGCCGCGATGCTCCGCGATGACATAATGTTTAACAAGAGTAGGAAAGGAAGAAATATATTCATAGCAGCACAACATCATGCCCGATCTCAGATATGGTCATGGATATATTATTGTGTGTCCCATGGTATGGTTTAGAGACCATAAGATTGAGGGGTTACCTATTAAATTGCCCCGTGATTATATGTTTTTTAAATATTATTGATTCATTTATAGTAAATGAAGGACGCCAGATGCACAAGGGTGGTCAGTGGGAGAATTGTAGGGTTATGTGATATGGACATATTCCCAACCGGATGTACGGCCTGAAGGTCCGCAGTAGTCCGCAATTTTAGGTTTTCCATTTTGTTGTCACACATATTGTTGATTTTATTGTGACCGAGTATTACCATAAATGGTAATATATGCGGAATGTCACATGACAGTGGGAACATCACCTTTCAGATAAAAAAAGAATCATCCTGATTGGACCATGGGAAGATTGTCCAATTCACAAAACAAAATGACGAGCCCAATGGTCCATTGGGTAGGGGTGCCACCCAATAGTCTAACAAAAACCCTAATTGTTAACTCCCATAGCTGTGGCGTGAGACTAAATTACGTAAGCAATCTAGACTGATCCCCGGAAGATGCCGAAATGAAGTCCGGACCAAATCCCGATGATCCAGACCCCGGCAGTGACATACCCGAGATAGCCGACCGGCCCAACCAGTCTGAAGAAGACGGCGGACTTTGAAACACTCACGTCACGGTGCCCATATTGATCCGAAATGATCCGACGTTACATATTGGTGCGCTTCTCCCGGTTTCACACGTTAAAATTAATGGTCCATGCGCGGAGCCCATACCTATAAATACAGGTAAGGTTCCTGCACCTATAGTATTCGCCAGAGGTCTGATGAGTCAACCTGACGAAATAGGCGGCACATGGGGTAGAGGCCCCATCGCCTATAACCTATCTGGCACCCATCCCAACTCCATCCCCCTAACGTCATCTGTCTACGCCACTGTGCGTAGTTCTCGGTGCCCGTCAATTTGCAAATGTGGTCATATTTATCCATGGCTAAGTAATTAATATCCGCAGTCTTGGAGTGAGTGCTCAGAATCTAGATCTCGTTGGTTTGGTTCTGTCTGGTCAGAACCCAGGGCTCATAACCTGTACAAGCTAGACAGATAACGACTCAGCGATCACGGAAAGTGGTAGAGCGCTATATTAGTACCTAGACAGATAACGACTAAGTACTGGTAAGTAACAAGAGATCTAGGTCGGATTGGTTAACATACCTCAGCAATCACAGAAAGTGGTAGAGTGCTGAGGAAAAGTCAAACCAGATGACATGTGTCCTAACGCTACAAGATTATGTAATACGTGATGTAAGCAATGTGCAAGATGTGAATGGACTGCTACAAGATGTAATGTGCAAGATGAAGATGGCCGAGTGAATAAGATGGTTAAGTCCAACAAGTTGGGCACACAGAATATAGTAAAGAACATTACCATGGTGGCCGTCCACCAAGGGGAATCACCGAGCAAGTATTGCAAACAGGGGTGAGTCCAGTGGATTGTCATCAGTGAGAGCGATCGCAAGCCGATAATAGCTTGAAACTTGTGCCTCAGGTGCTGGCAGGATGGGGGTGCCACGTAGGAAATGAACATTGGCAATTGTGAGCGCTGGAGCAGGCCGACTGTAACCTGACGAGTACCAGTCGGGGGGTCACCGCCACAGAGTGTCAATGTGGTGCGAACGGCAGGGTGTGACGGTTGGCCGCTCGGCTGGTTCAGCACAGTTCAATCTCCGCCCTAATGTTGTTTGGTCACATTTGCGACGTTCGGACTGCTCGGACGTTCGGACGTTCGGAAAAGTCAATTGCCAGATGTCCTCGCCAAGGGGGGGGGGGGACAGCATCGTAAGTTTTCCGAGATAAGTCACTCAAAGCAAAGAACCCAATTACTTAAGATGAGATAGCCCCGAACTTACACATTGCTCTCTCGGAGAGGTGGCATGACGGCAATCTGGGGCAAACGCCTGGGAACATGGCGTTTAACTCTGCATAATGCGGGTACTGAACTATTGATGCTCCAGATTCCTCACCAGATGGACCAAGGATCAAGCTCAAGTTTGTTCCCTGCCTGTGAACGACGAAGTTGCTCCGAGTCGTTCCCACGTTGTACGTGTCGCGCCATCTCATGGACAATTGCGTCACGCGCCTTGAGGAATTTCTCGTTGCATTTACCATCCATGGCGTTGCCTCGGGGCCCGTTGGGAGTTTTGAAGACGCTTTGAGCTCGACATAAACGTTCGCGGTCCGTTCAAGTCCAGGGTGAAAAGCCTTCCATCACAATGATAGTAAGTTTACAGAACTTGGTCTGCGATGGAACTAGTTCTCCCCCAGCCCTGAGGGGTATCTTGTGTTTTGCCGGTGACACAGGTTCGAGATCTGTAGTGAGCGTTTGATTTTGATTTCCTTCCGCTAAACGCGGAGCCAAGAGCTTCCGGAATCCGGAATCCGATGCCGTACTTTGTGAAACGCAACTTTCTCTGTTGAGTTTCCATCCAATCAGAACTTGACGCCTGATTACACATACCACCGAAAACATCGATGTCCATATCTCATATGCGAGATTTGAGGTCTGTCATGAGCTCTCGATGGAGCATTCCTACATCTGACGCCCTCTGGCGGTTCTTTTAGACTCGCCGTTTAATTTCCCACATCCAAGAAAAGTTCCTGTTACATTGCTCCTATTTTGCCATCCTTGGGACTCTACCATGCGGCCACGACGTCCTTGCTGAATAACTCCGAGTCGTCCGGATCCATTAGCAACAACAACCATTCGGTTTGGGATAGTCTGTAAGTTGTCACCTGCAATCGTGAAAGTCTGTTTTTGGATTCATTAGCAAGACCTGCTTCACAAAGATGCAGCACCATGCGGGTCTTTTGGAATCAAAATCCCAAAGTGATCATATCTATTCATAGTGGCAACTCGGACCAATCTTACTTTCGACCCATCGTCCATGTTTGCTATCAGACGCACGACAGACGGCATCTCCGGTATATAACACTGCGAATTATCTTGGGTCAGGTCAGCTACTAGCTCGTCATCTTTGTCCCCTTGCTCTGTCTAGACTATGGTGTTCCTCTCCTCTGCCCTTACTGCATCCCTCGTTGCCTGTTCCTTGCTCGGATCAGTGGAGGCTGCCTCACTTGTGAATAAACTCAGAAGTGTTACCCCTGCGGCTCGCAATATTCTGAAGCGAGCTACACCTGCTGCACCCTACTTCGTAATCTACAGTGATAAGTACGTCTCCACCGAACCTACAGTGGCGGAGATCAATGTGAGCGAGGTTTTTCCACCGTGTGCACTTGCTAACTCTTACGTTGCAGGGCTTCAATGTATTGTGGGTGCTTTTCACTTTTATGGGAATATATACGCAGGAATAAAATTATCAGTGCTCTCTCATTCTTGTTGACATCGGGTGCGGCCGATGAAGCACTTGCATGGCAAGAGCTTACAGCTAGCGAGCGTACAACCATACTGGATGAGTACAACGCAGCTGGAATATCGCTGATTGTGTCCCTTTTCGGGTCTACCGATACACCGACGACATCTGGTGACGATCCTATCACTACGGCCAACAATATGGCTGCCTGGGCTCTCCAGTACAGTCTTCAGGGGGTTGATGTCGACTACGAGGTATTCTTTGAACCGTTTGCCATCTGCCTAATGGACAATTCCGTATGCTATTCCAGGACTTTACTGCATTTGGCAGTGGCACAGGATCCGCTGAACAATGGCTCGGAAACTTCACTACGCAGCTCCGTACGCAGCTTCCTCAGGGACAATACATTCTCACCCATGCTCGTGAGTTGTTAGCAGCCCGATTAGGATATCCATTAACATATTTCTTACAGCCGTCGCACCATGGTGAGTAGTCCACTCGGTAAATAGAAGTACATATTCCTGAACATCAACAAGGTTCTCTCCAGGTATATGGGGCGGAGGAGGATACCTCCAGGTCAACGAAGCTGTGGGTTCCATGATTGACTGGGTAAGCAGTTATCGCAATGCGCTAATACCACCTTCTCTGATCGTTTATCACTAGTACAACATCCAAGTAAGTTCCAAGATTAATAGTTTCAAGAACATTGTGTGCATTCAAGACTGAAAATAATGTTTTCTTAGTTCTACAACCGTGAGTGTCCAAGCTAACTGAGCTTGAGTTAAATTGGGATGGTGAAATGTTACTTCGCAGAGGGCACGACGGAATACACGACATGTCAAGGCCTTTTCTACAACTCTTCTTCGACCTGGCCCGAATCCGCCGTATTCCAAATCTCTGCAAACAACGTCAGTCTGGATAAGCTTGTCATCGGTAAACCAGCCACCACTGCAGACGCGAACAACGGGTACATGAACACGACATTCCTTGCATCGTGTGTCGCTGAAGCTTATGCTGCTCAATGGAGTGCGTCTAGAATACGGCCTAGTGTTTAAATAGACCACCAAACTGACTAACTTGTATAGATGCTGGAGTTATGGTTTGGGAGGTATGTTATCGAACCGTGGCACGGAACAAGCTCGGACTGACGTATATGTTTATTTGGTAGTTCCCCGATGCCGCCTCTGCCTGGATCATGGCCGTCCGTGGAAACACCTGGCCAGTCCCTCCACTGCCAAGTACCACCACGACCTCGACTACTACGGGAGCAACTCCCACAAGCACAGCACCAGCGAGTACAGGTAACTGTGCTAACGTCGCTGCCTGGCAGAACAGTATTGCAGTAAGTCCCACTTTCGCTGCATCTATGTGTGTCGTGTTTATTCCATCGTTCCGTAGTACGTGGGCGGTGATGAAGTGACATACAAGTGAGTTGTTCCACGACTATCCCTGAATCATTCCTTCCTCACACGTGCTAGTGGTTACCTCTGGACCGCAAGCTACTGGAATGAGGCTTCCCCACCAGGCGGTAGGGTCTCCTTCCGCTTGTGATATCGCGTGATTCTTACTGTATACCAAAGGATATGCTGGTGTCTGGGTGAACGACGGTGCATGCACATAGTAACTATCTCGCTCCCCCCTTTTTTTTCGACCTTAACACATGAGCAGGAGTATACCAGGTCGTCTACAAGGCAACTCTCTTTGGCGTGTGTATGATTGTATTTATCTGTAAATTTCAAGGGCAGGATGGAAATACAGCCGCGACTGAGTCACTGACCCCAAATCCTCGAGGGCACAAATATGGTTAATCAGCTGAAGACATGCTTTGGTGAGATAGTCATCATGCATCACAAATGCGTCATGTTGTAAAGATGGAAATTTGCCTCGTGTCAGTCACTCTTTGAGATTTCCACCCAGGATAGCAGCCATCGATACTCGTGGATGTGGAGCTCCTTCCGACTCGGAACTCACGCTCGACGCCACTGCTTTGGCTTCCCAAACAGCTTCACCTTCACCGACCTTTTCTTGGAACACCACAAATGGGAGTTGGCTCCCTGGGGACCAAAGCACGACTGGATAGTCTGCACCCTGAAGTGATTCGCATGGAAAGGCGTTCCGATGCATGCCCACTCAGAATCAGTCTCAGATGCGCCGAAATTTATCTCGAGTGCGAGGATAACACCATTAGCGTTCATCTCTTTAGTGTTCGGTTGTCGAGTTCTTCCCTGCCTGTGGTCGGCGCTGACTCGGGATCGTGGCAGACGGCGTGCACCTATGTAATCACCATCCACATGACATTGATATGTTGTATATTAAGAAGGAACCAATTTTGGCAATACGCCACGCCCAGTACCATGCAGTATAGTATAGTTGTGTTCCAGCAGTGGCAGGCGATGGAGAGATCCCAGTTCGGCAGATACGGCGGAGAGCTTCCTTGCGTTACGAAAGTCACCGTACAAGGTCCCTGTGCTGTGAAAATTGTCCTGCCTAACTCGGAGATCTCTAACGATGCCATGCAGTAGGCTTGGATATCAGATATATAGACTCGAATGGTTGTCAGTAGGGATGCTCGACTTCTGCAGGGGAAGAATCACCGAAAAAGTCTTCCGTACCCACGTACCATTCCGGTGCTCTTATGGATGTTGCGCGTCCATTGGTTGTCGCTATGCGACATCCGTCCGGATCATCCTCCATGCTGTGGGGCAACGAGCTTTGGCGTTAAGAAGAAAGACTGCGAGTTGAACGCGGTGATATGTGTCTCGGCGAGCTCAAGGGGCCCGGGCGACAGCCAAACAGGGGTATGGTACGTTCCATATCATGCTTGAGAAGCTGGAAAAAAAAAACGCAAATCGATAGTTCCACCGCTTGACGTGCGCTCCTCGTTTGTACCAGCGTGTGAGTACTAAGTCGGGAAACCCCCTCGCCGAGCAACAGGCCACTGGCAGCGCGATCGTTGATTTGCCGTGCAGTTCTCGTCGCCCCAACTGAGAGCATCGAATAGTCATCCCTGCGTTGCTGATAGCATCGAGAACGTGCAGGTCCTGGTCTTGCAGCACGGCTTTCAACTTGCCCGAACTAGGTTCGTCGGGCGACGGCGGCCCGGGGTCGGCGTATGTAGTATTAGCCAGCAGTAGACACCCGATGCGTGTGCAGTCGGGTTCGCATCCACCGTCTAAAATTGAGCGGCGATTCGTGACGTGTTCCAAACTTGATTGCACAACATCCATTATTTAATAAAAATAATGTTTTATTTATTAATGGATGTCACTTGTGTTGGACATACACGGGTGGCGCCGGGTACACCCATATAGGCCTCGTCGGAACTGACGCCACTGACACGGGTACTTATTAGTCTTCCGACTCTTCGTCGTCGTCCACCGATCATCGATCAGGTACACAATTAGCTGTTGCTATCGGCCCTGACTCGAGCTGTCTTGTCTTATATCAAACAGGCCCGACGTCGTATGTACTAAGTATGGGCACGCATGCGCAACTAAACCTTACTTGTGTTCTGCCTCCGAGCCTGAAAGTCCGCCGACAGTCGACTTGGAGCACATCGTGCCATACAACGTCAGAGGATATGGCTCAATACAGATGCCACATGGCACGACACCGACGAGTAAAGCGATGTTAGCCTACGCCCAATGGAACATCCATGCAACAAATCCGAATCAGCATTTGTCCAACCACTCGCACACGCGCTCGATGAGCTCGGCCTTCCTCCCCGCTGTCGGCAAACCTTTGTTTTTGAGCACCTCCTACAGTGTCTCAGAGTGAGCAACGGCAGGCGCGCACTTCGGCTATACAGGGGAAAACGTACCCTAAGCTGGTCGACCCGAAGCTGTCACGCTTCGAATTAGAATCCGCCAAGAACTCGGATGAAGTGACACCGACTCACTTTGTCCAGCGTTCCCGCGGCGTACTTGCTTCGAAGGTCCGCTTCGTCAACCGAGACGTCCTAAGAGAGAAAAAAACACCGTCGTCAGCATGATACATCCTGGATTCGAGCTTGGCAACAAACAGCCTTTCTCTTCGTTCCCGTCGTCGCGAGGACGGTATTGTAATTCTCGTCGCTTGTCAACACCTTTTTCCATTCTGTTAGCAGTGCTCCCGCCCGCTGTGTAATACCTCCATTAACTTCGCGAAGAGTACAGGAGATTGTCAAACCTTATGAATCATATCGTACTTTGGCCGGGTCAGATCTTCGAACGCTTCCGTATCAAATTCTTCGCGGAAGGCGCTTGCCTGAAGTTGAGCATTATGATACGCGAGCGCTGAAAGACCGATTGAGGGAACAACACACATAAATAAGATGACGCATACACACCGGGGTTCGGATACGAATCCGGAGGATATGCACCGTTCTTGACACACAACTTGTCAATCCAAGCTCTCGCAGCGTCCTTGGCTGCTTCCGTAGCTAACACCAGAGAAATGTGAGCTAGCGAGATCCGGGACAATGAGCTGACGTGCCTCTGAACGCTTCAGTAATGGGTGCAGCGCGGATGTCGTCAGCAAAAGGCATAAAGATGAGATGGAATCCGGCAGGTTCACTCCACCCGCCCTCTTCCACTGTTTCTGCCTAAAAATACGTTTCGAAGTTAGCGATCTAGAGAGCAAGTAGACATCATCCACCTGTGGCACGAGGGCGCAGAAAACAGGGGTAGCATTGCGCCGGACTAAGGCGAGGACCAATCCAATCTTGTCCTTCTCTAGCATCTTCTGCAGAAGAGCGCTGAACGTGCGCTTACTCCCAGAGTATTTCTATAACAGGGAGCTTAGACAGGAAATGACACACATAACATTGAACCATTCACCAACTCATCTGGATAAATGAATAGAGCATGCTTGACATTGTCCTCGAATGCAATCTGAGACTTCTTTTTGAAGCCAAGAAGTTTGAGGCCTAGAAAGGTGAGAATATAGGCATGTGATCCAATAGAGGTATTACCAGGTTCAAGATCGAGAGTATGGAAAGACCTTATCTCATCCGCGGTATAAAACGGCTGTGGGAACAGTTATTCAGCATGTCGTGTCCAGCCAAAACAAGGGGCCACTTTACTCTATAGCCAGGTTTCACCGTCCTCGTCATTGACATGCTCATTTCCTCATTTTCGTCACCCATGTCTGCCGTACTGGTGCCTAATTTCCCGCCAAATAATATCTTGGCGCGGTTTACCTCCACTTGTTGATCCTATGAGAGTGTGGGAGGTCAGGGGACCCGTTGCACGGCTGTTGAATATTAAAGGAACCTCGTCAAGGTAGACTGTTCGGCTATTTGCGACCTCCATTCGGTTTCCGAGGTCAATAAAGTACTTATATGATCCTCTCTTTTGTTCAGTGATTAAGCCATAACTGATGGGGGCTGAGGCACTGTCGTGCGTTCGAAGGAATTGGTGAGAAACTTACCCTTTGACGCCGATGACGAACCCTTTGCCGAGTTCAAACGGAATGCTAAACAGGGCACGCTTTGGGACCTCGTGAAATCGCATCTGAGAAAGGAGGTCATCAATCCTCGTGATTGAAATAGATGTTGGGAGCATCCCCGAATCTTCCTCGCCCTCATCCTCGCCAAGGGTATTGGACGGCAGGACAGACTGTCATATTTAAGTTCAGTCACACGGGTCATCCGGTGGAAAGGGTTTAAAACGGACGGAGTAAAACCTTGTTGGGTCAAACGGCTTTTCTGGAGTGGAAATAAAAAACGGCTCAACTTGCACCCCGGCTTGTGTAAGGTCCTGTGAACGTAGTCAGATGACCCTGCAAACCATGTCCACGAGCGACAAACGATGAGAGTTGTCTTGGAGGAAGTAAGCAACTGCTTGCTATTCGGATGCGGATTGTCATCGTCCGTAATCAAGAACACGCGCTTTGATGCTGTCTTGGGTGCACTGGAAAACAGTTACAATTAGTCAGGCATCCCATCACGAAGCGCGAAAGCTACACAACCCATCGCGCATGACCCAGTTACAACTTGTGAACACATCACCCATGGGCATCTTTTTTCCTTGAATAGGAGGGAACGTGGTCCGGAGTAGATCCGGGTCCTCTCTGGCCTCTTGAGAACGACTCATTCAACAATTTGACGTTATCAAAGGAGAACATATATACCATCTATCAAGCGAATGAGTTCTTGTATCGTCGGTGCACTTATAGGTGCAATTTGCTGATAGACAAAAGAGTTTTTCTTAATCTCAGAAGCATAGCCCTTGACGTCATTGGGTCGCGTCTGGGTTAAACCCCATATCGTTGAACAGCTTGTGAGAAAACGACATCAATGCAATCTCACCGTGTTGAAAAGTAATATTCCAACAGAGTCGTTTGGACCAACAATAACCTTCTTTTTCTGGATTTGCATAGCGGCGTCGAGAGCTGCGAGGAGGTGGGACGTCTGGACGTTTTCGTACACGGGATCATCTCGGAGCTCATGCATAGACTCGGAACAGTCGATGCAAAAGAGGATCACATCTCGTTTTCCTTCGAAGAACTACAAAATAGGGGTTACTCGATAGAGCGCACCAGACAAAGTAGACTGACCGAGGCGTCTTGAAGTTCTTCGTCTTCCTCGTCATCGATCACGTTCCAGTCATCAAAAGGCGGCATGTTTATAGTTACGTGTCCGTCGTGGCGGGCGTGCTGAAGGACAGGGTCAGGCAGCGCACGAGGAGAGTCAGAGGAAGAACGTGTCGCGTTCCCACCATTGAAACGCGTATTACATCATCAGGTCATATGACTTTACCCCTGTTTATGACACCGCCACTGAGTCGCTAAGCACGAGTGACCTTGAACTGCGATCGTATTGTCACTCTGGATCGCAAGACCAACTTGTCTAACACGACAAAGAGACCTGCTCTGCTGAATGAATTACTAGAAAACATCACTGTCATGACTACCCAGTCCACATTACGGGATTTACGCCAAATCCCATTATCCGACCTGGTCGACACTGCCAAGTCACCCGAGCAGAAAATCCGTTATGACGAGGACGTCGCTCATTGGAAGCACACGATGGGGTATCATGATTATCAATTGTTCTTACGTCGACTAAACGAATCCGTCGTCGGATACACCGTACAACGCGCGTCCGATTCAGATGCGGCGGCCGGGGATTACAGCCAGGTAGGGCCACACATACTCCCTCCACCGAGACCTATCTGGTCCTCAATGCACATGCCTGCTAGGCCATTACCGACCTCCTCACCCTTCTCGACACAATCGACAAGTGGATTGACGTGTCGCCACCCCTCAAACCCGGAACAGCCGCCCCGCGTTTCGGGAACCCAATCTTTAGAGACTACTGGGGCGACCGCCTCGTCAAGGCAAGCACCACCCTATTTGATACACATCCTGCTCACCTCCCACCTTACAGGAATCTGACCACCTCCTAGGCACGTTCCTCGGCGCCACCCACGCCCCCGCCCTCCGCTTCCTCAAGCCCTACTTTCTAGACTCATTTGGTAGCTTCGGTCGTCTCGACTACGGAACCGGCCATGAAACTGCCTTTTCCTTCTTCCTCTGTGCCCTCACGCTCCTCCGCGTCATCCAACCCCAGCCAGCCGACGAACGCGCCCTCGTCCTCCGCGTCTTTGTGCGCTACCTCCGCGTCTGCTGGCGGTTGCAAGACACGTACAAGCTCGAGCCGGCTGGGAGCCACGGTGTATGGGGTTTGGATGATTACAGCTTCCTCCCGTACATGTTCGGGAGTGGGCAACTCCGAGGCACGCTTCTCCCATTGTATCGCTCCCATCAGCTCCGGGTAACGCCTTTTGTTTGCTAGATCAGACGACGATACCCGTCAACGCTGTCCTCGGCGTTAAACTCGCCAAAGGAACGCATCCCATCGATAGCTTTGACAATCTGTATTTCATGGCGATCGCAAGGATCCATCAAGTGAAGTACGGCCCATTCTTTGAGCACTCATCTCAGCTGTACTCGATCGCGACACATGTGCAAAGCTGGGCCAAGGTGAACAAAGGCTTATTCGAAATGTACCAGGCAAGTCAATGGCACCCGCTCGTCTCTCGATGGCATTTACACATCTGCTACGTTAGGCCGAGGTTTTGGGCAAACGCGTGGTCGTACAACATCTACCTCTTGGGGGTTTGATAGAGTGGGATCGTTAGACATCACCGCAAGTCCACCACACCATCCGCGGAGTTGATCGTGCTCGCGTCGCATTCTCACCCCTGCCAATACCAAGCTCTGCCATCTTTGTTCGCCGTTGGAGGTGCGGTCTGCCATTCCCAAGCCATGATTACAGGCGGACCAATCGCGCCGTAGTCAACGTATATGTAACGCCATCCTGTCCATGGGCCGATCATTGAGTATAGATATACGAGCCTGCCGGGTGAGAGACTCATCTTGCGCATTTCGGCAAGAAATTCTCTCGATTTCAAAGAACCTCGTTACGAGATGGTTCCCCCGTTGCCTTGACTTCTTCGCAACATAAATTGCCCTGCGCGTCGGATATGTGACGAGTGATGCATCATGCTGACCGAGGTAAACCGCATGCACGCACCGGTTGTCAGCATTACGAAACGAAAGCGTGACCGGTTCGCCCACCTGTACGTTATTTTCCCACATGGCTCCCGGTGTGTTAAGCGACATGCTCCTGCCAAGCGTCCAACTTGAGCAGCCTGAGGGATACTTGGGATCTCTACCACTAATTCGGTCAACCGAACACAATGGATCATCTATAATCATTTATCATGCTCAGCGCCAGCTAAATGCAACTTGAATACGCGCCGCCACAGTCTGATCCCTCGGATATGTGAACAAAGGGCCAAGTGGAACCCGAGATAGTCTGCCCTGGCCGGGTTTGCCGTCGTCAAAAAAGCCTCTCAGGTACCACTTACGCTATACGGAGAATGTTCTTCTCGGAAATTTTAATTTTTTTCCCTCGTTTCTTTTCCTTTGCGCCCCCCGATCGCGCGCGTGGACAGAGGACAATTGAACAAGACGACACAGAGATCTTATTTATTTGTCCAGTTTGTAACATGACGGCGTGATCGGAGGGATGTAAAAAAAAGTACTAGGCGCGGTTGCCATCCACGGTAGTCCTCGCTTCCCGCGAATATGTAGCATATAATACTCGAGGCCTCGAGAACGGTCATTTATTGACGCTACTATTGACGCGAGTTCCCGATCGAAATGCCGACAAGATAATACCAAGATTGAGAGTGAGTTCTGATGCGGCTGTGCCCACGGCCGCATCATTTGATGGGGGGAATATTATTATTATTTTAGTACTCCGGAAAGAGCCGCGTGAGGAGATGAGCAAGTAAGGCCAGGTGTTTTAAAGTTCATGTTGACGTGACCCCCGGCGAGCGAAGGTTGCGGTTCACACCCAACCTCCTCAAGATGCCTATCTAGGATACATGAAAGAAAAAGCGAGTGGCAACACGAAAAGAAGAATGAACTTTTTAGGGTCATCGTTTTTTTGATGAACCGGAAGTTTGAGTGTCCAATAGAATAGAATTGAATGACGAGAACAGGGGCCACCCTTACACACGTACGATGCTTTCGATGCCAAACTTTCCAAATGCGCGTTCTCAGGGGAAGAAGGCCCCAGTTGACGATACCAATGCCCCTCGTGGTGTCCTGCCCTTGAGCTCAACACCCTCGGCGGTTTGGCACGCACTCTTTTCATCCATCACCGTCCCTGGCCTCGGTTGGTCGATCGAGCGCAGTGCGGCGATGTTTCCAAGGCGTTTTGTGCGCCTGAACGGAGATGGCGATCATCTCCCCTCGTCGAGGAACCTTCCGTGGCAATGATGCTCATGGGATTGCAGCACTCCATCCGTGCACGCCAAGATGCTCGATCTAATGAACCAGTCATGCGTCGTTGGCGGGAGGACCTTGCGACTCGAAGTGACAGGGTGTGATGTGAGACACCCGGAAATGATGTGGAGATGATCACGTTCTGAGAGAGGCCCGGGAATATCATCATGATGGAGAGGGGGTGTGTGTGGAACGTGTGTTTCGAGCCGGAACATGTTACATGCGGCGCGACGAGGCTGCGCAGGATCCAGAAGAACCACATACAGCAATATGTACGTGATGGCACGATGCCCCGGGAAGGGAATCATTGCGATTTTGACATGGTCCCATATACGGGGGTCGGAGCGGAACTAGTGTGGGCGTCTTGCAAGAGAGGTGCTATGTATAGGACCTGCTGTGGGTGTGAGGGGATAATGCCCTGTGTCCAGTTGGCCCTGCTGGGGGCGTTGTCTGGTTCTTATATCCATATGACTTTGCAGCCTCACGGAGAGCGTCGGCATTGTGTGAGGTTGGTGGCGCTGGGGCGTGGAGTGGAGACAGCCACGTCGGTTACATAAACGATCATCGGTCCGTGCCATGGGTCAAAAAAAAATTGATCCAGTCGACTCCGAGAGACCACCCGCCAATCGCTTTTGCTACGCATTCGCAATTACCTCGGTGGTCGTCATATGTACTTGCCCTAGAGCGTACCCTGCGGCCTCCAGAGACCCTTTAGTGCCACCATTACTGATCAGGAAAGGAACAACGATCTCCGCTTGTTGACCCTCGGGTGAGCCGTTTCATCCCGGTTCTCTCCTTTCTTGCACCTGTGCTCATCGATTGGTCAGGCAGTCCTCCATTCGCGGTACGTCTTAAAACCTCTCTCTCCCTTCCTCTCTCCTCATTCTCGACAAAGGCGAACCTCCTTGACAGCGACTTTCTACTCTCTGCGATCTTCTTTGCTCTCTCTGCCACTCTCGTCTGTTTCAACTTCGACTTTTTTTTTTCTTGACCTTTTTCCTCGCTGTTTGAGGCGAGGATCCAACTTCTTCTGAAGTAAACTCCATCCATTACCGTCCTGGCTAGCCCGGCCCCTCCGCATCCGTGGCGACTCTGGTTCGGTAATCCAAGATTTCCAAAACTTAGACTCAAGCACTTGAGCATACCCTTTTTCGAAAAAACACATCGCTGCCGCGTAGAAACGATAGACCCCTTGGTTTTCCCTGATAAAAAAACGATGTCTCGGGTTGATATACTTCCTCCATCGACACCCGTTTCCTTCCTAGGTTCTCCGGGACTTCGCGATACACCAGGTCTGGACCGACTGGAGGACTCTTTGATTCACGAAAAATCTGATTCGACGGTGGATGAGGGAGAGGCTGAGAAGATCTTTGAAGCCCTCCCGCCGCTCCTCCGAGGACACCCCGACGTCCATCTCAGGAACGGAATCATGAATGCCTCACGCAAGGCGGCCGAAAACAGGAGCAACGCTGAGAAAGCGTTCTTTGTCGCCGATCTCGGCCATGTGTACCGTCAACACCAACGCTGGCTTCAGTGTATGCCCGACATCGAGCCCTTTTACGGTCTGTAGTCTGCTTTATCGGTCTCGCTCTGTTACTCACGGGCGTGGTGCGACAGCCGTCAAGTGCAACCCAGACCCGTATGTGTTGAGGTTGCTGGCTGCGCTGGGTGCGGGCTTTGACTGCGCGTCCAACGGCGAAATCGCCCAGGTATTGGCACTGGGAGGGATAGAGCCCGATCGGATTTTGTTCGCCAACCCATGCAAGGCGACATCGTTCGTCCGGAGCGCTGCCAAGGTGGGCGTGGACAAGATGACGTTTGACAACGAGGACGAATTGTACAAGATCGCGCGTGCACACCCTGGGGCAAAACTGGTCGTGCGTATCCTCGCCGACGACTCCAAGAGCGTGTGCCGCTTCGGTGCGAAATTTGGAGCACCCCTGGAGGTGGTACCTCGTCTGTTGACGAAAGCTCGGGAACTGCACCTGGACGTGATCGGTGTGAGTTTCCACGTCGGGAGTGGATGCTATGATCCGACGATCTATGAAGACGCGGTGCGACGCGCGCGTGAGGCGTTTGATATGGGGTCGCGAATCGGATATCAATTCTCGTTGCTGGACGTCGGGGGCGGATTCGAAGATGGACGTCTGGAGACGGCCGCGTCTGTGTTGACGCGGGCGATTCAACACTACTTTCCGGACCGGACGGGGATCAAGGTGATTGCGGAGCCTGGACGGTACTACGTGTCTCGGGCATTCAGCCTGGCGACCAATGTCATTGCGCGGAGGGCGCCGATGAACGATTATTCAACATCGGAGCAAGAGGGTTCTGATTCGAAAGCGGAAGAGCCAAGCGTGATGTGTAAGTGCGATTCATTCTTTGTGGATGCTTTTTATTGACGACGGGGGTGATGGTATAAAAACAGACTACATTAACGACGGGGTGTACGGTGCATTTAACTGCATCATGTTTGATCATCAGATAGTGGCGCCACACGTTCTGTCCATGAACGGGTCGTTCCATGTGGCAGGGACAGAGCCGATGTCGACAAGCAGCGTGTGGGGACCGACCTGTGACTCGATAGACCAGGTGTGCAAGTCGGTGATGCTGCCGAGCGGGCTGCAAGTTGGGGACTGGCTCGGGTGGCACGAGATGGGGGCGTATACGATCTGTGCGGCCAGCCAGTTCAACGGGTTTGAACTAAGCGACGTGCTGTACACGACGGGCAAGGGCGGGGAGGAAGCACGGGAGGTGCTTCGTCTGTTCGCGAGCGAGGGCCATGGACATGGGTAGACGTAAGAGAGGAGCTAGACGATATGTGATTGGTGGGAAGGGTGGTGTTGTAATTTATATCGAGTGGTTGTCGAGAGACAATATGCCTAATGATTTATTCCGAGCACGTAGTGAGGCAAAATTCGGTACCGACGGAATGGATTCACCACAGATGGAGGAATTTCATGGCCGACGGACGGGAATGAGAGTTGCTGGGAAAGAAGGTGAGTCATCGAGGGTGATCGACGGTGTGTGGTGCTTCCAAATTCAAGGCACGCGCCGCTGCCCGCTTCGAATCCGAATCGGGATAGATTGCAGTCCCGGGACGGACGTCGACGGATGGGTGGAGGAGGCTCACACGCCGGGGCTGTCAAACACGAACAGCCCTGTTTCATCGGCAGGGGATAGGCCGGGATGGGCCGGGAGGTTGTGACACCCTGGGAGAAGGATTGAACCGGGGGTGGCGTTGCAAACCTTGTTGCTAAGTCGGTGGGGGGGGAGTCGGATGGCGGGATGGCGGGCCGGGATCAGGTCCCGGGTGGGTGCCTGGATCTGAAATCTTGGCGGTGCCGAGGGAATGCCCTTCGGTGACCCGATTTGGGTTGGTTGCTGTGATGGACTGCGGTTGCCGAAATTATGTCACACTCGATGGCTCATGTCACACAAACCCGTCACAAACGCGACATTTCCTCGTCGACGTGGCCCCGAGACCGTTGCGCTGCTAATTTTGCCGCGGAGTCTTCATTTACCGGCATTTGCGTTACTTATACCCCCCCCCCCACCTGATCTTCCCCTCTTCTGACATGGATTCCTCCTCCTCCTCCTCCCCCTCCTCAACCGCCACCCTCGCTGGCCCCCGCTTCCGTCCCTATGCCAGCCCGCATCACCAGGTCACAAAGGGCAGGTACATCACCAGCAACGATCCAAGGGGCTACATGTCAGCCGTTCCTCCCCTTCTCCCTTCCCCTGCTCACCACCACACAGACCCGTCTACGAGTACCCCCTCAATGGCCAGTGGATCATGATGGACATCGATGACGGCTACATCCTCTGGACCGGCATCTGGAAAGGTACGCCCAATGCCCTCTTACCCCACTCGTCCTCATCGCCGTCCCAAGCGCTCGGCAACTCCAAAGGTCGGTCCCTCCGCCCAATGTCCTATCCTCCCCATTTAGCCCTTTTCAGCCGACATCGTCAAAATGATCGATTCACAGCCCGACTTGGCTCCCGTCATCCGTCGGGTGCGCGGTGGCTATCTCAAAATACAGGGAACCTGGATGCCTTACGAGGTGAGAGCCCCCCCTCATCCATGCCGTCCATGCCGCCCTCATCTCGCTTCATTAGGTTGCTCTTCGCCTGTCACGTCGGTACGTACCTTATTCATTCCCCCCCCTTCGCCTCTTGATTTACCCGCTCCAGCGTTGCATGGCCAATACGTGATGACCTCGTCCCACTCTTTGGGTAATGTTGCCTCCGCTGCGCACCCTCGTCCGTTTTGAATTCACCGTCCCTCCGTAGCCCCACGTTCCCCGCTACTTGTCTCTCTCCCGATCAGGCTGGCTATGGCCAGGTCGTGTCCACTGCATCAGGGCGCCGGCGACCCCGTCGGACAAATCAATCCGCAGCGCCTATATCATCTACCTCGCTTTCTCAGCTACCCTGGTCCTCCACCATTCCCGTCCTGCCTGGACCCTCCGAACACGCCCCACCCCATCATCGCTCTGACCAAGACACCTCTCCGCGCATGTATAATGCGCCCTATTCTTATCCGCCACCTCCTCAACTCCCCGATCCACGTGCCAGTTCTCCGATGCAACGAGGTCGGCAACCATCCCCTGGATCCACATCGCCGCTCGTCCGCGAGCGCCCGCTGCGATCGCGCTATTCCCCATACCCGGGGTCCGTGGTAGCACCACGCAAGGCATCCCTGGAGTCCACGTCTCTCGATATCCCTTCCATCTCCCTCCATGATCCCGTCTCGGATCCACGGTCAGCCAGTAGATTTCCTGGCGATGAGATCAAACTGCCACCAATCCAACCCCTCGCACCACCCCGTCACGTCAGCAATCCTTCCTATGCACTTCCACCTATATCCGCGCTCGAGGATCTGCGCGGCGTATCGTCGCAAGATTCTGCTGCTGTCCTCGAGCGACTAAAGATGGACGACGCGGAGTCTGATGCGGACGATGTCCGTTGGGCAAGACACCGCTCATTCTCTGTGGCCGTGAGGTCCGTTGCTTGCTCCACTGATGAAACCATCTACTGACCTTACGATAGACCTAGTCAATCATTTCCGACGCCTGCATCGTGGTCAAGTGACTCCATGCGTGCAAGGGCCCACCACGAGCCGGCGTGTGCCTCAGCCGAGTTCAGCCCCACGATGCGTTCCTCGCACGAGGGCAGCTCGGCGGGCGTGGTGTCACCTGCATCGCCTGCAACCCCACGATCGACCGAGGGGCATATTCCGTCGCTCAAAAGCCGCGTGAGGCGCGTGGACGGACCTGGTCAGGCGTCGTATGTTTCTGATCATCCGGACTACCGTGTGCATGCCCACCACCTCAGCGTGGCGGACTATCACCGGAAGAATCTGGCGCTGGCCGCCGGTCCAGACACGCGCATTTCCGCGTACCGTCACGCGTTCGAGAGCGACGAGAGTGAGAACGAGCATACAACCATCAAGCGGCCTATAAGACCGTGGTAGCGCATTCGCCCGCCGAGCTGTCACTACCAACTTAGCTTTTCCTTCTTCGGGTCTCGAACCAATGTCTTTTATCGCTTGACACGCGTTAGTTTCCCGGTGCCGTGTAGTTCTCTCATGCACATGTTTTTCCTTTTTTGTTCTATTTCCGTTTCTTTCGCATTTTCCTTGTTTTTTTCGTCGCTTTCTTTGGATCTACTGGTCTTACGCGAGATGCTAAACTAATCATTCCCCGCATCATTGATTCCCCTGCATGGTTTGTACTTCGTCATTTCGCACCATCGCACTCGACACACCCCTCTGGTCACTTTCGCTAACAGTTAGGCCCTTTGTGTAATCGTTACTCCTCATAACAAAAAAAGTGTCACTATGCTTGTTCGGAGTCCTCTGCTAGTTCTATTATACGATGAAAATTATAATAGGTTATATACATCCATTGTCGCAGAATTTTTTTTTCCCATGGAGGTCACCGTTCCTGTCGAGATCAAATGTCTCATTGCGAGTGGTGATCATCTTGTTTCGAGTTCACGTGCTTTTGCACGCGATCGAAGCTTATCGTCGACGAACGCAGGATCCGGATATGTACGACCGACGGCTGCATTATCTGTAGCCGCGTCGTATATATAACAAAAGGATAAAATTGGTTCAGACAGCGATCGGAGCTGGATGCATAACAGATCATTCCAAAGTGCTGGCACAGTGTGTTCGGTTCCACGCTCGATTTTTTTTTTCAAGGTCCAGAATGTGTTACATTTCCAGTCACAAGGGGTTTCTGTTTGATGTCTAATTCCTACTTACTCGGATTTCAGCCGAGTACCTTGGCTCATGTGGACCGTGTGCTGCCGTGTCCCAGATCCTTGTGCTTTCGCCCTCGCCATGACAATAAATAATTCATTCGTGCCGACACGGCTACGGTTTTGGAACGCGTTTGGGGTTACAATACTCATATTTGTAAATGTGTGCGTGCGTGAGAGAAGACGGCCCCTTGACATTTAGACTTCGGAGCTTGTGTTCGATGCGCTCGTATCGAAGCCTCGAGATATTTGCGTCGTTTTGCTGTTATTATTGTTTGGTTCTGACGCGATGCCGATTGGTGTCAGTAGCGGACGGGTGACTTGGTGCACATGCTCTGGTACGACGTTCTCCCGGAAGGAGGTAGCTCAGACCCGAATTGCCGTATGCTTCTTGCGATATCGGGAAATGGATCAGATACCGGCGCAGCGTTATACGGCGGGATCAGGACAGATACAGCGGCGGCGATGTGACTTCACACGACATCAAGGAGATTTGAATATAGATATGTTCCGAGATATCCCTCGGAGGTAGTCGTACTCGATCAAAGACGCGGGGCGCCGACGAGTCGACCACAGCACGGAGAAGCGGCTGAATGGAAATCGAGGCGGTGCGCTGGAGAATAGGTCCTAGGTTTCGTTACGTTTTATTTTATTTTACTTTTTGTTACCTCGCGAGGGTATCGTGTGCTGTGCTGACCTGACTGGACTCGAAGCGCGTCGCGATCGGAGCAAGCAGTAGTATGGTGAATTCGGGGCAAAGCGAAACTCGGCGGGGATCATGGATTATCGGACGTCGGGATTGTGATATTGGGACATGTTCTGGAGGCCGACGGAATGGCCTGTCCCTGTGTCTGCAATTGGCGGGAATGAAGTGATTTATGAAGGCGCCCGGTAACCTCGTGACGAAAGAGACGCAAGATTGATGACGAGCCGAGGGGTTCCGGATGTGCCGACATGTTTGAAGGGGGTTCTGGGCGTTGGCGTTGGCGTGTATTATTCGGCAATCGAGGGACAATCACGGGACGTCGGCGGTTTCTGGACACCGAAGTTGGTTCGAGGGGAGAGATGAATGAATCAGCATGATGGTGGTGTGGTACAATTCATTCCTTCGTGCCACCGAGCATTGTCAGCTTGCTGTGATCACGGCTAGAGATGGCGACGGAGACGGGGAGTGTGTGATGCGGGTTGCGTTGAGTCAGTTCATGCGTGCGTGATGCCGGGGTCCGTATCGTTCCGTATTGTCGAGCGTTCGATCGGCGTGTGTCGATGCCAAGGATTAAGGATCCGCTGTCATGTGGGTTGTTATGGGTGTCCGCCTGTGTCCACATGTAAGGGGGGGACGGCTAGGACGTGATTGCTTTAGTGGCACCGTCGGACGCAGCGCCTTCGGGCTTGGCAAGGACGACGAGACGGATTTGTTCTAGATCCAGGCACGTTCGTGTTTTGTGTGGATGGCGCCGTGAAACTCATAAGCATGAGGAGGGAGAAGGCTGCATGAGCGGGCAAGGTTACCTCCGTTAGGGAACGTCTGTTTTGACTATTATGCCTGTTTTTTTTTTTTTGCGTGACGGTGGCGCGATGGATGATGGTGGTGGCAATCAGTGATCCTTTGAAGACGTTGTGAGCGCGTGGGTCTGAGTACGGGTGAATGGCTTTGGCGTCGAGGACGGCAATGAGGGGAGCTACTGATTTACTGCCGCGTGCACTTCAAATTGTCATTTTGGTCTCCGAAAAGCCGACGTGGCAGCAACAAGGGCAAGTGGCACTTTGACCCAGGTCGACCGAACGAAAGAGTCGGCCCATCACTCAACCATACCGCGCTCAACCAGAACGACGAGCGAGCGCGTCGACCAACCCGAGGAGATCCCCCTGCGCTCGCTGCATCGACCCTCTCCTCACCACACCCCGCGTTCTCTACGCGCTTTCGCCATGAAGTACAGGTGCGACAGCGGACCCGTTTCGAGGGCCAGCGCTTCGAATTGACACCGGCCTGTACCAACAGTTCAGCACTCAAGTTCAACGCCGTCGCAGACTGGTGGGAGGAGTATATCGCGTACGTCGTCGTCCGCAGCTCTCTCCCCCCTCCCTTCGTCGTCGTCCAACTCACTTACGCCCCAACCTGGGACCCGCGCATTCTTTAGCTACGACGTCCTCAAGCGCCATATTTACCAGCTTGAAAAGGAGCATCACCGTCTTAGTCACGCACATATCGATCTCGAGGCCAACGAGCATACCGCACTCGTCGAGCACTCCGACCTTGCCGACCTTTCCGCCATCGACGCCGTCTTCATACCGCTTCTCGACCAGGAGCTCCACAGGATATCCCTGTTCTACGAAGAAAAGGAGAAGGAACTCTTTGATGATTTACAAACGCTCGAGGCCCTCGTCGCCGAGCAGGACGAAGCTGGCCTCGAGGCCCAGGAGCACTATATGGATGCCTACGCAGACGACGAGGATGACGACGAGGATGACGACGACGAGCAGATAGGCGGCGACCATGTCCATTTCGAGGACGAATCCCTCCCGAAGCGACGTCGGAGAAAGTCCAGCTCGGTCAGCTTTCGTCCGCGCAGTAGCTCAGGTAAGTCCTCGAGCTCGTACGCGGCACGACCCCGTTGATGCGTTGCAAGGCGCGCGGAATAACTCCTCCGGTCACCGCTGGAGCATTTCTTCCACCGACAACGGGCACGATCTCGAGGCGCGTCCGTCCTCTTCTCGACCGCGTGCCGACAGTGTCAGCAAGTCGCCGATGGGACGCATCGCAGATCGACTCATGAACATGAGGGACAGCATCACGTCGCTCCCAACACAGAGCGTATGGACTGCCAGGACCAACTACGCTTGGGATATCCGTCTCTTGTTCAAGCGTAGGATCATTAACGTCTATGTCTCCTTCTGCTCTTTAAAGTCGTACGTGGAAGTCAACTATTCTGGCTTCCGCAAGATCTTGAAGAAGTACGTTTCGAGCGCGTTCGCGTGAATCAGTTGTCTAACCTGGTCATAGGTACGACAAGGTCACGTATAACGAGGCGAGTCGCGTGTGCGTGGCATGTTCGTATGCACCTAACGCGCGTTGTAGCTCAAAGATCGATATATGCACGACGTAGTGGAGGTTCGACTTCCCTTCGTTCAGAGCTCCGGTGACAAGCTCACGGCCGCAATCAATCGCCTCGTCACCATGTACGCCAAATGCGTCACCAGCGATGACCTGTCTGCTGCTCTACAGCAACTCAAGGTCCATCAACGAGAGCACATAGCCTGGGAGCGCAATACCGTCTGGCGCCAGATGTTGGCGCAGGAGCGCCGTGGGTCAGTGGGTGCCACTGACATGATTGGCGGAGGTATCCTCGTTCGGGAGGAGGAGAGCGGCATGGTTGGCATCCCGACACCGCTCGGGGACTTCAGGTTCAAGCGGAAGCGAATATCCCTCATCGTCGCGATCACCGTCTTTATTGTACTCATGAACACGGACGTCATCAAGGATAGCCCCGAAGCAAACAGGTGCTTCGCCATCCTGATCTTCAGCACGATTATGTGGGCATCCGAGGTCTGTGTGCGATGTGTATTGTATGACCATTTGAGTTGATGGCGTTTAGGCGATCCCGCTCTTCGTGACCTCGACTCTTGTTCCGTTCCTGTTGGTCGTCTTCAGAGTCGTTCGCTCGGATGACGAAGACCCGGTGCCATTGTCGACGCCCGATGCGACCAAGTAAGTCACAAACGCCTCGTCCGAGCATATCATTGATGCGCGCCACCCAGACACATATTCTCGGTGATGTTTTCGCCTACAATCATGCTTCTCATCGGCGGCTTGACAATTTCCGCTGCGTTAAGCAAGACAAACATCGATCGGATGTTAATCACGCGACTGTTGAGCATGGCCGGTTCGAAACCTAAAACAGTCCTTTTGGCTTTTATGGGCGTGTCGTGCTTCGCCAGCATGTGGATTAGGTGTGCTCCGATCTTATTTATTTATTTTTTGTTCGAGCGGGGGCTTGACACGTATTTTCAGCAACGTCGCTGCACCAGCGCTTTGTTTCACGTTAATTCGTGTACGTCGGACCATTACGGTACGGTCATTTTCTAATTACCTGTACAGCCTATCCTCCGAACGTTACCCGCGAAAGCGTCTTTTGCACCGTGCCTGATCGTAAGTCTAGCCCGCTCGCACAGGGTTGCCACTGACAGGTTTGGCGCATGCACACACAGCTTGGAATTGCGCTCGCTGCCAACATCGGCGGCCAAAGTTCACCGATTTCCTCGCCCCAGAACCTCATCGCCATTGAGTTCATGGACCCCCAACTCGACTGGGGGAGCTGGTTCGCCGTCGCGCTGCCTGTATCTATTATTTCCGTCATAATCATTTGGCTGCTCCTGCTCGTGAGCTACCGACCCGCCCGTGCGCCAGACGGAGATGGAGAGATCGAGATAAGGATGATCCGGCCGACAAGGGATGCGTTCACTCTCAAGCATTACTGGGTGACTGTAGTGTGCCTCGTGACAATCGGGCTGTGGTGCATCGAGCATCAAATCAAAGAGACAATTGGAGACATGGGTATCATTGCTATCATACCAATCGTCGCTTTCTTTGCGACCGGTGTTCTAAAGAAGGTATGGCGTGCGTGGGGGAAGTGATGTCATCAGCTGACAACAGTTTATTTGTTCGCAGGACGACTTTGAGCAGTTCGCGTGGACGATCGTGTTCCTGGCCATGGGCGGTATCGCGCTCGGGAACGGTGTCAAGTCTAGCGGGCTCATGGATACTATGGATGGCGTCATTCACCACATACTCGAAGGGCGAACAATCAATAGTGTTGTTTTCGTTCTTTCTATCTTCGTCCTCGTACGTTCCCGCCCTTTCGTGTTGCGTTGTCCGTTGTCCCGTTGACCTGTCACTTTACTCGTAGATCGTCTCGACATTTATTAGCCACACGATCGCCAGTGTGCTCCTCGTTCCCATCGCGCAACAAGTGGGGAAAGACCTCGGCGGTTATGCCAACTTGCTCGTCTTCCTCACGGGTTTGTTGTGTTCTACGGGGATGGGTATGCCGGTGTCTGGCTTCCCGAACCAGCTTGCGTGCGTCGCATTCTTGTTTGTATTTCGTTTGTGGCTCGCGCTGACAACGGCGCACGTGTTGGATCGCTAGGGCGGCGCAAGAGGACGATCTCGGGCAGGTATATCTCACCAACGTCGATTTCCTCAAGAATGGTATCCCGGCGAGTATCATCGCGACACTGGTGCGTGTTCCGTGCACACAATGTGAGTCTGGTGTTCGGGCATGGTTGACGATGAATATGAATAGGTCGTATCTACGGTGGGGTACTTGCTCATGTTGGCGATCGGGTGAGTGTGCATGCGCATGCGCATGATGTTTTTGGTCGTATGGAGTGACTTTACTGATGATTTTTCTTTGTGTGCGCGTTGATAGAGTCTGATGTGGGGGGTTGTGATTGGGTTGAGGAGTGTGGGGCGGGTGGGGGATATCAGCGTCATCTAATATTATCGTGCTTTAATCATGCACCCGGGGGGTTTTTTCTTTTCTTTTCTTAATGGTCTTGCCAATAGCATGGGAGAATACGGGGTATTGCTACTTCGGTCCTCCGAAACCGACTACATGATTCGACGGCTTGCCCGAATCGTTGGATGGTCTCGTCATGGTATCAGAGGACCACATGCCAGCTCTCTCTTTGAAGGACCTGTCCATTGCGTCCAGCGAGTCTCGCGAGTCTCGCGTAGTTAGCTTTCCAAGCTCGACGTGCCGGTGGATGCCGTCTCTCAATCCGGGAGGTATACATGTTTTGTCTATGCCCACGCCTTTTTTTTGCGTGGGGCTACGAAGAAGTGTCTCTCGTCAAGAATATCATAAAAAAGAAACGACGTTCTACTGCTGGTAGGTGCGTTCCTGCAGCAGCTGATCTACGAAATATACGCGGTCAAGGCGCTGAGGCTGTATGCGGGGGCAGTGTAGTTGAAGACCTGGGGCAAACGTCATGGAGGAGGTACGGCGCCCGGGGTCGTGGGCGTGCTGCTCGCGTTGAACGCTCCGGTGATCACGGTAAGATTCCCGTTGGGAGCAACGTTGAAAACGTCATGGGAGCGGGAGCGATGTTGGTGTTGACGATCTAGTAGTAAGGGCAAGTGAACGTTGGCAGTGGCATGTCTCTTTGTGTAGGGTGGGGTTGGGGGGAAGTTGCCGCATTACTTGCCTTGATCAAGACAGCACTGACGTTGGTGTCACGGGTGACGCTCCAGTACAACGTCCCATTGAAGGTGGGAAGTGTGCTGGGCAAGTATGTATTCGGTACCTCGGTGGGTACTGAAGAGCTGTTACACGGCACGTTAGTATAGGAGCACGAAGTGACAGCAATGTTCCACAACAAAAGGGCATATGAGGCAGCGAACACGATGTCGCTGTTCCTCTCAAAGCCAGTCATGTAGACAGCTTCTCCAAAGGAGGCTGAAAGAAGGAGACATCGTTAAAGCAATACAGACATTTCGAGATGCCAGCTTACTGATATGCCGACCCGCTGGGTAAGTTAACAGCATATTCGCCCTGTCGAGACATTTATATAAACACGGCTACCATGATGGATTGCATTTCTTAGCTTCACCTGGAAGTAATATGTTCCGTTTCGCTACGGGGGAAACCGAGGAATGAGCATGGAAGGAAGTGATCGATTATACTCATCTCACCTCATAAGTGTCGAAGATGAATGCGTTCTCGATAAAGTTATCTCAGATGAACTCAGAACACTACGTGTGAATACAAATTGCGGCCTACCATAGTTCGCATAGACGTGGAGGTCGTACTCCTTGGGAACGGGATCCAAGATGGGGTTGAATGGGAAGGTGGTTGCAATAAATTCTTGAGAGAACCGAGATGAGCAGCTGTGTCCAGGGAATTGAAGGCATACATACAAAGTTGAGGGAATGCTGCAGTGAGGTTTCCTGCAAAGTCCGTCCAGCGGTAGATGTATCTGACAGTTCGTTCACGATGAGTCAATGGCACACCTATGGCAGATCTGAAGTATTGGCTGACTCACGATGGAGTGGCGAAGAAGTCCTCGTTACCGATCTCAACGTAGTTGGGAGTGAATGGTTCAGGGTGTCCAAGGGAGGCACAGAGGGCGGCTTTAGATACTGATTAGACCATTTCAAATAGAATGATCCGGACGCACCATACTCGTTCGTAGCTGCATCACCAATGACGAAGTTGATCTGGTCAATGGCGGCTTGAATGTACGGAGCCAACTCGTTTTCAGGAACATTCTTCTCGTCGAAAGAATAACCTGCATAGTTTAGACGTGGCTTTCAAGCCTGAAAAGGCAAGACCGACCTGACCAAACGGCCATCATCGGCTCCATCCCCAGACCCTCACAAAAGTACATGTACTCAAGAAGGCCGAGACCACTGTACAAGGTAAACAACCTAACTGACGGCGAATAGTTGCGCACACATCACTCACTCGGTGTTGATGTAACCCCAGTCTCCCCACCGGCCTGTTTGTGTCGTGTGAGTGAAGGGAAACTAGCTAAATGTGGATACTACGAACCAGGTCTGTTCACGAGTGGACCAAGGGTAGCATTCCACACCCACCTAGTCGTCCTGGTGGTTCAGATTCGCCGCTTAGCATATCGAAAATGCAATCACTAGGTGAAATTTACCTCCTGCGGAACTTGTCAGCGAAAAAGTGAGAGGGCTTGTTTTTCATACCAATTGTTACCACCTGGCAGGCGGAAGAATGAAGGTTTCATTGCATACAACGCCTTTGAGGTCATCAATAGGTGGGTCATCACATCAAAGTGCGCCAATATCATCACGTATGGTTGAGATGTCGATCCTCATGCCATTTTCGCGATTGTTGGAGGTTGGAGGAAACAAGGAAAACATGGCGAAGTCAATGATCTGACCAGCTGCTTCGGCTCCGTCGAAAGTGACCGTGAAATTGTTCGCTGTAGAGTTGGGGGATGCCGTCGGTGTCAAGCGCAGAGTGATCTGATGTCAAGTAGTCTGGGATCCGTTGATTGGGACGGAAGTAGAAACACAAATTTGGCCCGTGGAACCCTGTATGCAACGGTAGCTGTTCCATTGAAGGAGGAAGCCACCGGGATTCTGTAGTAGAAGGATGCGTTGTACGTCCATTCGGAATTCACCCGGATTCTTGATACGCTACGTAATGAAATAGTCCACGAAACACATTGAGGATAACAAATCATAGTAGCCGCTGTTCCCGAAACCAACTTGTCCAGCAGTACCTGCTGGAGGAATGGTTAACTGAAGAGAATTTAGGAGTGCAGGTGAGACGGGCGATGGATCAGCTATCACGTTGATCATTGCACCGTTGACAGCGCTCCACGCGTACAGTGCATCGGTCATGTCTGGATATGAGTTAGGTGTCGTTCGAGCACTCCAATTGGGTCGCTCACTTGGTGTGACTTGTTGGAATGCTCGATTTTGCAGCACTGAAGAAGGGTAGCCAGTGGTAGTTGCAATCTATGCCACGGCATCATGACCAACATTCAGCATAAAGACCGCCGTCACCGCTCTATGTGACCGTCAGTCAATGCTTGCAGTTTGTACTAGCGTCGGCTCTTACATGCTGTCAAAAGGTTTTCGGTACCCTGCATATGGATTACGAGAACGCCACTCACATTAATGTCCTGTGGGTTTGGGAAACATACATATCTGTCAGATGAGGGTACCACCCGGGTGAAACAACCATGCCTCGAACATCTGCACATCTAACCAAGATCGTGAGTGGCTTGGTAGGAAAAAAAAAGAGCAATAGGGCGTACAGAGGAGAGGGGGGATATAATGGCTCGCGGTTCCATTTACCGAAACTACTGTGGTTGCTGACGCACCGCCCACGAGTACGACAAAGGCTAGCAGACCTGGGGCAAGAATATGAGATAGCATCTACAGACTGAGTTGGCAGAGTCATGCCAAATCATTCGACCAGTTCATGTATACTTTCTCCACTGCGGCGGTGTGTTAGGTATCAATCGAGAAGGCAGTGACCCCTGCTCCTATTCGGGTACTGGCCTGTAGTGACATAACCCGGTAATCAAGGAATGAGTGGTTAGATTAAAAACGGACATGATCCATCTTACTAAAAGCCTTCTCGGCTTCCATCCTGTTCGTTGCAATCTCATGTCCACCGCTTGTGAACCGCAATATTGAGCTCCTGTGCAATTCCTCTACCCAATAAGGAAGGCAAATGCCACTCTACCCGACTCAAGTATCAGATCCGGTGCTGCGATCAGGAATGCGTGACACAATAGTACACCCACTTGGTCGTTTTCAAGGACCAGCTGGACACAATCCCTCTTTGTCCGAACAACACACCAATAGGCATTCATTCGGCTGATTCGAAACGTAGCAGAACAATGGTAGTTAGCAGGCGAAAGCACCTGAAGTGAAAAAGGGTGAACTCACGCCAACCCCCGATCCCTGTCCCAACAATATACCCCGCGCTCTGTGAGGAGGGTGCGCAGTATCGGGAGCCAACTAGCGATGAAATATATATCCTCAGTCGAATAAGTGTCCAGTGACGAGTCCTAGGAAAATGACAATGGCGGCTTGTGGTACCAATGGGCCGAAATCAGTCAACGAGTGGCACGGAAGGCGTAGTGCCGTGCGACTATGTGAATCTAGATTCCAAAAGGAGTAGACTTGCATCCGATCGTCAGCAACGTTGTCTGGTCTCACAACGACAAGTACGCAAACAAACCTGTCGGAACCAATCCACACAGTGCATTGCAAACGTTATAACGATCAATAAGCAACGAACAACGAAGTCACACCCGGCCAACCGGCACCTTATCCTTATACACATACATACGCTGATTGGGCGCCTAAATTGATCGAGTGGAAAAGGCCCGTATCCGAGGATACACATAGACCTCCAGTCACATTAGGGTTCGTGGCAATCTTGAATGGTGCAGTGGACGTGCCGAGTGTACTGCTGGGGCGAAGGTGACATCTCAATTCGTGGACACGTAAAACGTCGACCCAGATGTCGTATAAAGGATGGTGTCAACCAACCAAGCCAATTTCACGACTGTAAGCAGCCTTCCATCAAGTGCCAGAGTCATCGCATCTGACAAGAGAAACAACACCATGACATCGCTACTGGTGGTGGCCCATAGGACGGTGTCGCCATTAAGAGAGAGAGCAACACAGCCTCCGTAAGTCTGGCTGCCCCTACGTCTAGAATCCTAAACAAAATGAGACATCTGGAAACGAATGTATTTTCCTTACCATGTAACATCACCGTCCGTGGGTGACGCGCACTGCGTGCAGTAGTACTGGATCCTGTCCCGACACGAACGATGTCGGCAGGGTTGTTCCCTGCAAGATTGATATCTGAGGTAGTCGACTGAGTCGGGTTCGTATATGATGCCAACGGGCGAGTATCCAAGCAGTAGTGAAAGAAACCTGGAGGAGTATCAATATCAATACTTCGACCCATGCTCATGAAGTGTGACGACACTACCTTCAACGTCTCCAACAGCAGAGGGCAAGTGGGCTCCCGTCGGAGGTGAAATCGAACCAAGACCGCGATTTCCTCAATGCCTTCCGCCATTGACTCAATGGTAACATTATGAATCGTATCCCATTTATCCGAGTCATAACCTCTATAAATGGTCTCTCCAGTCCCGTAAAGCCAGTGATCGCAATCGAAAGGATCGAGAGACCTACGTAGGGTCAGAATGAGAAATCCACTGCTTTCCTTACCTATAGAATCACACCTTCCACCATCCATCCAATCCGTAAAGTCCCTGAGGTCGTGATTGTGTGGTCGGGACCAATCCAAGGAGCTAATGACTCGCTATAGGTATACCACTTTGCGAACTCTGGATAAGCGATCCGAGACCAGAGGGCTCCGCGTCGCACCACGATCTCTGGCCCCCGGAAATTGAGTGCTGCTACAAGGATTGTTCCTGGTCGATGCAGGTCCACCGCAATCCACCAAACCCGAACGTTAGTGAATTTCCTGACCGCACCAAGAGTGCCATCACATGGGCCAGATCCGTTCGACTCTGAGATATAGAGCACCTCCTCAACAGGGGAGAGAAGAAGGCCTTTGTGCAGAAGGCACGTGTTATTTGGGTCAGGAATTGCTTCCCCTGAACCCATCCTCGATTAGCATCCATACGGCTCGTCGCATTGATCATCTCACAAGTTGCTCCGGCGTCCCCGGTCATGAAAATGTGATCGGATTCCTCGTTCGCAACACCGACGAGAAAAATACGAGGGGTGGAGGATCTCTTTGCGCCTGATGTTCTATCAAGCGTGATGAATGCGAGACCGGTCAAGTCACTTCAATTCCGGTAGGGTCAGTGGGGTTAGGTGCGTATATACCTAGCAAGAATCAATGGGGATTACGAAGGTGACTGTTCAGCTTACCAACATTCGGGAAGTTGGTCACGTTAGTCCATGTTGCTCCAAAGTCGATAGATTTCCATAACCCGTGCCCACAACGAGCACCAAAGTACAGGATGTTGTGATTGTTTGGATCTACAGCCAACGCAATATATGCGGTTACAAGTATGAGTGTATAAGCGTGTTGGAGGCATGCAGGAGTACCTCGCCCCTGTATACTCCTAAGCGACAAGTTTCGAAACGAGGAAACTGACTCACGTTCCACGAGAGGGCATGTTTCCCCTGACCATGAACAACCGAGGAGACATAGGTCACGTCAACCCATGATCAGTGGAGATTTCTCATTATACAAGTCATACGAGTTGATGTACATCCCAGCAGCCTGTCCATGTACGGTGTGAGTCAAAATATAGATCCGAGGTCTGCACAAAACCATCACCCACGAGGTATAGGTGAGCAGGGTCAACCGGATCGGTAGTGAGTGCATCACAGCCCCAATAGTCCCAGTGTGCTTTATCAACCCTACCCAAAAGTGGGGTCCACGATGCGTTTGGGTTCATGCGATATGCACTACCGATATCCGTACGTGCATACACGGGTCCTTGCCGAGTCGGGTTGAAAATGAGGTCGGGAACGAAACCGCCCTCACCTCCTATCTCTTGACATTCTTCGTTAGGAGCCGGCATCGGCGAATGGCACGAAGACCAACGTCGCGAATAGGCTACGCATCTCATGCGGTCAACGCATGTGAGGGAAAGGTATAAGAGGAATCAGGATATATGGTAACGAGAGAAGCTGGCAGCGTACCTACAACCAGCCATTAACCCAGGAACCAACATAGTACCACAAAAACGCGAAATGTACCTACCTGTTGACGCATAGCACGTTCAAAGCACCAATCCTGCCTTCCGAACAACGATCGAGAGGTAGATATTCTAGCATT
>JBBPMQ010000223.1:0-32984 GCA_038090375.1 Boletus rubroflammeus | reverse complement strand
TACTTTCCCATTCAAAGACCTGAGAACCTCCTAAGCAAAGTGCTTAGTATCCCTTCCCCTTGATCTCTAGCAGAGCTAGTTGATCTTTATCTTTTTGTTGTGTTTTGTGCTGCCTAGACATCGCCCCAGCTCAGGCCATTTCAATACTCAAGGCTACCGATGATCAAGATCTTCTGACCATGCCAGTGGACTACAACAACAACGAGATTGATCTTGATGCAGCTGATACACGATGCAGCTGTGATGAGCACATTCGAAAGGTGCTACAGTTTCTTCGCCTAGGCCGTATCTCACTTCTCGACTGTATCCTCGATATTCTTGACCCATTGAAGCTGGATTTCACAGTTTGCTGAAAGCTGTTCCTCTCTAATCCATCTGGGAAGCTCATCCAAATGCTTGATCTTATATTCGAGAACAACTGTGGCCATGTGCATTTGCTGCGCTGGATGGAGCCTCATGCAACCGATCTGTTGTGTATGAAGATTTCTGACGAGATGGATGATGTCAAGAAGTCGCTTGGAGGCACTCTTGGGTTGATCACTCCCGAAAGCTTGCATGCATGGGATGTCAATACATTTATCGGATCCATGGTTGACGAAAAGGCCCCGATCACTGGCTGCATACTTCAGACCGCTGTGCAGACAGATCGTGCCAAACAGAAGAATAAAATCAAGACGAGTAGTACTGTACAGAAGCCCTGTCTTCTGCATCCGAGTCCAACATATTCAAGTTCATTTCTCAAAGGCGTGTAATGTCATCATTACACAGCTTGCAAAAGAACATTTACAGCTCAGTGTCTATTTTGCTATGCTGTTCACTCTATTCCTCTGGACGAATGGGGCCTCCCGTCAGACCATCGAAGCCTTGCACAAGTGTGGCTTGTGCATGTCTTTCTCTTCGCTCACGAAACTGATAAACAACCTTGCCATGCAAATGCTCAAGCAGGCGACTCAGATTGCCCGCAGTCCTCATGTCATGTGCTACGACAATATAAATATCAGTACCTCGATCTTCATCGAACAACGAGCCTCTGCACCTGCAAAAGTACAGTCTGGAACATTTGTGATTCTCTACGAGGTTCGAAATAGCAATCCCGCTCATATGTGTCTATCGCCTATACTTTTACGAGCACGGCAAGCATCCGACCTTCGACTCAGCTTGGACGTTCTCCCAAGTCAAGATCAGGCAAGGGCATATCATAGTCAGCTTCGGATCCACATTGTTAATGTATTGCTCGACTGTTGCAAATCATTTGAGGACTACAAACGACCGCCCATCTTCCTTCACCCCAAGCGCCGTAAGATCCCCAAGGGTTATCGGACCAAACAGTACCCACTACGCACCTTAACTATTGATGAGAGCTCAATTACTGGCAACATTGCAGTCATCAACGACGTCTACATGAATCAATTGAAGCTGACTCATGCAGAATTGGCTGAGTGGGCGATTCCAAGTATTAACGATCAGTCTACAAATGCTCGCATACGTGGAGCAAAGGCTCTTCGAACAAAAGATGTCAATCTGTTCACTTGACTTCAAACTCTCCAGCTCAGTTTTGGGCTATTCCACCTCTGCATGAATCTCATATTGGCACTTCTACATGTTCATCGGGATTCAATTCATCAGGTCAGGAGCCTTTCCTACTTCTTTGCTCTTCTTGACCGCACGCAATTGTGGTGTGATCATCCCGACTATCATACATTATTAGCTACACTACTCCAAATCCTGCGCAGTATCATCCTCAATGCATGGAAGGTTGAATCCAAGCACACTTCCCTTGCTGCATTTGCCTTGTCGAATCCATCACCAGATGAACTATTCCGAATTGCTGATCAGATAATTCTTAACTACACCACTGCCGCACCATGTGAACTGACATCAAAACAGCCCGCAAAAAAAACAATGGGAAACTCAAAGTCTAGTACTTCAGACACTGACAATGTACACTACAATATCCGCCTGCTGACTCGCGACCTATATTATGTCCTGGAGCTTGTTCATGCGACGTCAGAAGGAGACTTTGGCCGGATTGAAGATATTCTTGGGAACCTCGCAATGATCTTCCGTGGTGCTGGTTCCAACAATTATTGTTCCGAAATCCTCCATTTTCTCTACAACCTCAAAAAAGTCTGGACACCCGAGTTCGCGTATGTCATGTTCATTTTAGTAACTGATGCTAATAACAGCGCTACATATACAGGAATATCATGCGCGACAACATGCTGGTCAACTTGACTGGTATCGAAGGTCACTCCATGCCTATCGACTTGAATATTGAGCACCTTATCAAATTTCTGAAGGTAAGATTATCTCGTGAGTTTGTTCACGTTCTAACTCACATCAGAAGCTTTTCTTTGCTGCAAAGGGGGTCTATGCCTCCTGGGATCATCTGGGTGACATCTCTGCCACAGTCGATCTTCTACAGAGTGTCCACAAGCAAGTAGGCCACACTCTTGGGATCGCATATCATGGAATCACCCATACCACACCTAACATGTCAGCAGCCATCAACAAGGGCGCTTACAAAGTCGGAGAGCTTGAGCTTAACATATCCAATCCAAATAGGCTTGGAGGTGATCTTGTCGGGCCTGTAGTGGACACGCTGGCAGCTGGTGAGCAGAAACTACGGTCCTCGACACTGGTGACATTCAATCAAAAGGTATGGGAGATGGTGGCAGGCAAAGGGTTTGAGAGTGAAGAGGATGAAATTCCACAAGCGTCGTTTGACCTTTCAACCTTGGCATCAGACGAACGATAACACGAACACAGTATGACATTTACATAGAAATGAAAGACTCGGGTATTTGTACAGGAACAAATGTATACATGATTGGCATTGCCATGCCTGCCTGCTTGGGTCTCTTCACAGCTCGTGTCTCGCATGCCAGTGACTTCAAGTTGGATTGTGGGACTTGAAGTTTTGCTTGGTCAAACTGTTTGATGATTGTGAAAATTTTCATACTGTATTCAGTTCCCCATTCATCGGATTCTTCAAGTAGGGCAACGAGATCAGATGGCGAGGCAATGTCAGTTGGATGTGTCTTGCTCAAGAGTTCAAGGCCATCCTTGTTGAGCAATCAAGTGATTGGCCAGACACCTCAGTAAGAATCTTCAGCATAAGCCTGTTCCCGCCATGCAACAAGGGTATCCAATAGTTGCTGTCGTTCTGTCATCACGCGGAGTTGGGTTTGTTTCTGTTTCATTGTTGTTCTGGCTGCAGAAACCTCAGTATTGCTCGTGTGTACCTCACCATGAAAGAGGGACAGAAGGTTGAAACCATCGTCATGACGATCGCAACACCATCGAGCTGAATAAGACAATGCTATAGGTAAGCGATTAGTGAGTTGTTACCATTGTGTAATCAGTAGCTATAACCTTCTGGAGACTGGTCGTTGAGGTACCCTGCAAATAACTTATGAAGGCATGTGGGTGAATTGAAGAGATGCATAACCTGTGCGATCGGGCTTCAAGGATGTCTTCTTTACCATTCCTGCATAGGGCCTGTCAGGGTCCAAGTCACTGCTTATCTGTCCGTCCTCTCCAACTAAACTCAGTTCAAGTGCCCAGGGCTCTACCATCGTAAGATAGAGACTATGGAGACCTTGATCTCGAACTGCACGTCCTGCTCATTGGGCTGCCTCAGCCATATTTTTGCATATACCATACTGTACGACAATCAGAACACCTCGAATGTCAAGGCCCTAGTAGCTAAAAGTTAACTTTGAATGTACTACAAGATCTGACTTACTGTTGATGCACCAGTGGTAGCATGAAGTATGCGGCAGGTACATACCATTTGGTGCAGAGAAGTCCTCAAAAGTTTGCTGGAGATATTCCAGGGACATGTCGCTGTGGTAATATTTTATGAAGCCGAGATTTTGGAGGTTGTGTGGTAATCTTGCATCAACATATTCAGCAGCATTGGTGGCGTCCTGTTTGCAGTCGTGGAAGACAAGTGTTTTCGGAATAACCATAGGTGGGTGAAACTCCTACGGAAGCAAGAGGTTGAAGTTTCGGAAGTTTCAGAGGCTGCCAACCAAAGGAATAGTTGCATATGTGATATTTGGTTGGTTACTCAAGAGCTTCATTTTGAGACAGTCTGATGACATAAGAAGCTGTTCTTTGACAGTGGCAAGGATATGACATGGTAATGTTGCTGAGAGTGCTTGGAATGGGATGCCTTTAGGGAGGAGGATGCAGAATTTGCCTAACTTGCCATAGGCTGGTCGGAAGGCATCTTCTCCATGGTGCACTAGGCCTGCTATGGGCTTCGTCAATGTGGACACGGCTGATTTTCTTGTTGAACGACTGATCTTGACAGATGAGCCATGCTAGCCGAGGAAGATGGCCATTGTACATCCCAAGTTGTTCGGGCGAAACAATAAGGTGTTGATATCTTCCTGTTCTGATCATCTGTAGGTGTTTCAAGCTTTTGCGCACATACTAGTCATCATGAGAGTGTTACTAATACCTCCCAGAGTTTTCCA
Organism: Boletus rubroflammeus; assembly: GCA_038090375.1. NCBI lineage: Eukaryota > Fungi > Basidiomycota > Agaricomycetes > Boletales > Boletaceae > Boletus > Boletus rubroflammeus. Next base: position 28,497 of record JBBPMQ010000223.1, on the reverse strand, counting down.
TCATTTGGGATGTCCTCATTGATCACAATCGTCGTTATGTTGTACTTTTGACACTCCAAAACCTGGTCATGTGAGATAACACCATTTCTCTCACATGCCAACACTAGTACCAATCTCACCTGAGTTGTCTGCAAGCGTTTGAGTGGTGATATTGTTATTGTTATTGATTCCAGTCATAGTAGCATAGGAATCAACAAACAGAGTGTCTTTTCACTTCCTGTGCCAGCAGTGATGACACTGTCACGCCACTGTAACATGGCAAGGGAAGCTTGGATCTGGAAGACATGAGGAACGATGGTGCCTTGAGTAAGAATCCAGACGATAAGGCATGCCTGGAGCACATCAATCTTCTCGTTGTCAGACAAGGTGGCCAGATACAATCTTGGCAGTCGATCATGGAGTGAGTTCTCAGCCAGATGGCTGAGAACATCCAGTGGAGGACTCCGAATACTGCGAACGATGATATCCATTGAGCAATATTGGATGGGAACTTGAGTCATTGACTTAATCTTATCATTTATTTTCATTTATCGGATGATTTTGTTTCCCAAGATTTTCAATAGCGAAAATGCTCATTATCTTATTGGCTAAAGGTCAGATGACACTGGGAATCCGCTCGCCCTGCCAGATTTAATCGACGGCTTGCCTCTTTCTCGCGGTTGCCTCTTTTAGACGGACTGGTCACCAGTCTGGCCAGCTTACGTAATTGAAAGCAACAGTACCAAGTATGGCCCATAGAAGCACGGTACAACGTGTGGAGAGGAGCATTTTTAAAACTACAACCAGGTGAGAGCGTAACCCTAACAGATCAAATGACGAGGATATAGAAGGAAAGCTGGCAGTAGAACTCAGTCTATAACTCCAAGATGATCTTCTTTGATGGTCCCGATGGCAAACTATAGGGAGTAAACACGGGTAGTTGGATACGAGTAGAGAACACACAATTTCTGTCGCGTCGACACGAGTACCTACGATTTTTAGCCGGACGCGAGTATTTTTCTCGATAATCTAGTAACAATGGCCCGTATCCCTGGTGAATGATAGAAAAAGAAGTCAGTGCTCTCATACCTGATCTTCTGATGCGAAGGACGGTGGATTTGAGTTGGGGTCAAACTTCATGTCTGGATGTATAAGCTAAAGACGCAGTAAGCAATTAGAGCGGCAGGGATGACCAAGGTTTGTACTTGATGCGAAACGAAAACTTGCAGTGGTCCTACATCCGCGAAGAACCCCATCTATAGCTACATCTCAGAAGGATGGTATACACGGAACGGTGACTCAGCTACAAACCTTGTTGACGTTGTTGACCACGCCATCCACCACTTCACCTTTGAACGGCTTGAATACAATGGCGCGATACCGCGTAATGAACTCGGCTTGGCCGCTACCACTGATGACCATCCCCTTTCCAATATCGAGGATAGAAACGACGGCTATGATGTATCCGAATGCTCCTGAACATGTGCCTTCGACATCTGCGTACAGCTTGGACTCCAAGAACTGGAGCATCCGAGGACCGAAGTAGGACGGGTGCAGAAGGATTGTGTGGGTTAGTTCTTTCTGTAAGGCCTATCAACGACACAAAACATCGAGAAAACAGAGCTGATTTACAATGAAAAACATGTTGAGCAATGAGCGCAAGGTACGGGATACTATACATTGACAACGCATATCCACACTCTGAGGCACGTGACATCTTCTGAATCATCGCGATTATGTAACGATGATGATTTAAAGTGGAAATCGAAAGTTGAACTTCCCTTCGCTATTGTCCACCAGTGCCTCATCCTTGACCACGAGCGCGTTTGCGATGGCGACATATTCTTCCTTTTTCTCGTCTGGTCTCCTTGCACCACGCATTGCCAGATGCACGACGCCTGTCCTGCCGTCGTCGCCTATGGCCATTTCAACTGGTCCTGTCGACCCAGTTGACCGTCAGTTGAGCCTGACACCGACACCGGTTGGACGGACCAACCCATGTCCCAAGGCTCTGGAAGCCCATACCAACGCTGAACGTCCTGCCATGCGCAGACGTCGCTCCAGCATGAATATTGGTGCGAGCCCAATGGCTCTCATCAAGTCCCCTATCAGAAACGCAGGTGCAGCCCTCCAACGAACTGGTTTCATGTCTCCTACGCGTCATCGCGCTGCTAGTGTCAGCATGAATGAAGCGTCCGAGAACAACAGTCTCTTTGGTAGACTGAGAAGTGGAAGTATGGGTGGTATTGTCAACCCGGTCAAGCGGTAAGTATCTGGATCCAAGTATGACGCTGTACTAACAACGTCGCTAGACTTCGCCGAGCGATCCGTCGCCCTGTTCCCCTTGCCCCACCGCCTAGCGCGCCACTTCCTGCGCTTCCTCCTCGCTCGCCAACTCCCAAGTGCGGTAGTTCGCTCTTACCACCTGCTATCCTGGGCCCCATGCCACGACAGCCTTTCATAACAAGAAGTTCGCCCGCGGATGATGCCGGGATTCTTTTTTCACCGACATTGCCCTCACCAACACTGTTGAGTCCGGATTATACTCCTAAAATGCCTTTCCAATTATCATCGGGGTTTTCTGGCTCCCGCGATGACACAATCGATGAAGCAATGATGGAAAACTAAAACAGGCAATATCAAGTGCTCGATGCGCTTCCTGCTAACACTGTAACACCATCGCGCTGGGTCGCGCCTATTTACACTTTTTCATCCGTCTCATAGATTATACCCAATCTAATTCTGATAGCTTTTGCACTATGTCCACTATACCAGCACCCGTTTCCCTAATCCCGTTTCGTTTATCATGGTCCTTATCCATATCTTCGTTACTTGGACTCAGTTATGTCGTACCGGTGCTTCCTATTTTGAAGTAATCGAATATGCTCAAGCTAGTTCGTGTCTATCCCTCATCTCAAGTTTTTGCAACGTGGTACAAGGGTTCCTTGTGGCGCCTAGGCTCGATACAACGTTCATATCTAACACGATTGGTTTCCGCGATGATCTGGTACTCAGTAGTACCACCAATTCCAATTCAGACATGGTCGGTCCAGGTCTTCCGGTAAACGTAATAATCGACATCCTTATAGACTATCAACGGGTCACCCAAGTACTATCAATATTGTGCTTCGGAGAACGCCCTCTTTCGATCACCTCGGCCATCCTGATGCATTATATATTGCGATCTACACCTCGATTCAACTGCACGACATGCTGATAACCACTGGAGCAAGCTGAGAGCAGCGAACAGACTAGTCGTCGCAAGATATGAAGTAGAGACATTTCCATTATTTAAGCGGAACCGGTGAGACGTCAGAAACGACGTCCGAAGCCTCGGTACTTGAACCAGGATCAAGTAATACCAATCCATTCAATTTTTTCCCTGTGTACTAATCGTGGTCCACCGTGCGATTCGTTATCGACAAAAATGTGAGGTAGCATCACCGACGATGCATTGAATCGGAAGATGGCCCTATCAATGCTTCAGTTGTAGTGCTCTCGTTGCTGATCAGGCATACACCTGTTCAATTAGGACATGCGCATGTGATTCACATCGACTGACAGCGGGCAAATGCACATCTGCGCAATAATGTAACGACTTCGCGAAACGGGAAAGGTGCCAACGCGTCAGTGTAGGATGCCTATCTTACAGGGTAAAAAAAAATGAGAACAGAAGATGCAAATGTTCTGTGAACCATGTATCCAAACCTCTTCTGCACGGTTCGCTCTCTCATCTACTCCTCGTCCTCGAACCGCAGTATCTGCGCGTCCTCGTCGACAGGCAAGTCTCGGTAGCCGCGGCGTGAGCGGTATCCCATAGCAAGGATATCCAGTCTCGAGGACACGTATTCATATGCAATACCCGCCAGTCCAACGAGGAACCAGGGCACGGAGGCCAGCGTATCAAGAATACCTGAACCGGTCCTGTACCCACTTGAGTAGTCGGAAGGAAGGCGAATCGTTCTGCGGAGTTTACGCCACTGTCAGCAAGTTGCCCGTCTCGTTGCACGTGCGCAGGCAAAACATACCCTCTCGCAAGCCCACTCTTCTTGTACCACCACCACGTGACGAGTGCCGTGATTGCGAAGGGGAACAAGAACACCATGGTCCAGAAGAGAGCACTATGGCCCCTGATTCCGGGACAGAGATGCTGTGTTCCACGGTCAAGTCGCTCACCTCCTTCACAGCTCGACTGCATGACTTTGCGATACGCAGTCCGTTCGTACCAGTACTCGTCACTGCGACAAGAGTCGTCGTTGAGGAGTGGTGAAGTCCCTGGTACTAGCACACATTCCCCTTCGTCATTCTTCACGTAGTTAAATTCACTGAAAAGACGTCGCAAAATGGTCCTAGAGAAGTAAATCTTACTTACCACTCAAAGTCCTCTGTCCCGCAGGCACAGTTGTGGACGAACTCGTGCACTGCTTTCACCTCCTTGCCCACAACGCAATTGGCGTCGCGCTTACGGCGCTTATAAAGTGTCTGCAGCAGACGTTCATTGTTGTACTGAAATACCAAAGATAGGAGTGTACCTGACGACCAAACAGACACGCTGCTGTTCTTCCTTCACTAGGACTCCATAACTCAAAGTCATCATGAGCCGGATCATCTTCGCTCATCACACCTAGCAGAAAACTCCATTAGTCCACTACAGAGATACCCCCAGATGCGAACCTACATGGTCGGCGAGTCAACGATGTGAAGTCAATGTATACAATCGTTGATGACGAGGAGCCAGGCGCATGTCCAAGAAGCATAAACTTCCTGCTTGTATCTTCGGGAACCGTGATGATTGCATAGATCCTCAACTTTTCATTACTAAATTTGTACTCTCGCCATGAGAGACCTTCGTCCGTAGTGAACAAGGCATGATCAGTTGGCTCTTCGTCGTTGACGATCAAAATGATTGATCCAGAGTCGCCAAATTCCCAGAGATAGGCATCCTTATGAACTTCCTCCCATGTGAAACCACCATCGCGGGAAAGGAAGGTATCACTTTCTGTGTAAGGAGCGAGTACTTCGCCCACGTTGCCAACTGCCATGACAACACCTACGACGCTCGGGCTGCTGTATGTTGCCCGTGCATCCCTACGCTCTGTGAACCCATGTACATGAAGGGCACAGTTCTGGTGAAATAAATATCGTGATCGACTGGAAAAATGAACGCGACATACAGTCGTTGAACAAGAATACGCCCTTCCTTGGGAATCAAGCTTTGGTGGGACAAGGGGTTTCCAAGTGCCACCTACAGATCCATTCATTGAGACACCCAAGTTCCCTCGACACCAAAAACGCTCACCGTCATTATGGGTAATCCTCGTTTGGAGCGCCTTTCTCCCTGTGAGAGTTGCCTCTAACGGGTTCGCCACAATGTTGACTAACGCGATGCCATCTAACCCAGCAAACTTTTCAAAATCAGCATATCCATCTTCGTTCCGGTTCACGTTCTTTATGGACAATCCAAAGTAAGTTCCATTGGAGTTGGACTTTAGGATGTTACCCCAGAAGGGGTTCGGCCGTTCGGACATAGTCATATGCAGGAAGATGGAATCGGTGCTTGATTCTAGCACAGTATATGCCTATGCATTGTCGTTAATAAATGGATAAACCGTGACGCGTACAGGTGGACATACATGTGTGTCGGGATGCATGCCAGGCGGGAACTTTCCGGTCGCAAACGTTAGTCCATCGAGCGAAACTTGAAGATCTAAGGCATTCTTCGTAGGAAGATACTTTCCATATGTGAGTCTACGCATATGCAGGCAATCATTAAACTTTACACAACTTACCTCGGCCACAATGAGGTATTCCGAGAACTTTGTAAAACCGACGACATGCTCGAAAAGCTTTGTCTTCTTGCCATAGTAATCTCTGCCCGAGATGAGTTGTAATGCGTTCTCTTTACCAAAGAAGCGCTGAGAACCCTGCTTGTTTTGGTAGGACTCGCATAGAATCTGGTTCGGGTCGACGAGGAGTTCTTTGTCGCGGGCCCAGTCACAATTAAGAACATAGTCTTCAATGAATAGCCACTTCCGCCCGTTGTCGGCCGAATACTGGGCTTGGACGTGGCAGTTTTCTGCACTACCATCACATCCGACGTCGCCAATCCAAATAATGAGATCGGAACGAGATTGGAACCGAAGCACCGGTACGCCGAATGTATTCGGACGCGACGGTGCATTTTGGTCATGCCACTGCCGACCGCCATCTGTTGTGTAGAAGTATCTGGAAGATTCGGTGATGAGATACGCTCGTTCGTTCGATTGAGTGTGCATGTAAAACCCCAGGAAGCGTTCCTCAGGGAATTTTTGTTCCCAAGTGAACCCCTCGTTGCTCGACTGCCAGATCGTGTGATCGTCCAATAAAACGAGAATAGTCTTTTTGTAGATTACTTCAGTGTTTAGCACAGCAAGCAGGATTGTCATTCACTCACGCTCGAATCCTTGAAGAACTGGTACTGAAAAACCCTTGCATTGAACTGATGCTAGATTTGGAGTCAGCAGGAAATCGACACGACACAGCCTAAAGACGTACAATTTGGTCGGTGACTTCACCCTCGTGGGGTTCAGCTATATTCACATACCCGGCGTTTCAGCTCCATCCGCTCGATCTATCAATCACAAGCACGTACCTTGCGAACACAGTTTTTCTACAGGGTCGTCTTTCTTTTTACCCTGGCCTGGTTCACACAAATTACCTGCTATCAACCTATACCCAGACGAACCCATGTACTTTTCCTCCCCTCTGCCTGTGGTGCACAGAGTGCTTGGGATACGCTCTGGTCCCGCCGGAACACATTCGTCGCCGCTCCGAACGTAGTTGTAGTCGCTAGAGTAATCATTCATGTCGAGATGGGCACATATGTCACTACTGAACGCCACCTACCACTCATAGTCATGGTCTTGGCAAAGGCATCGTTCCTCGTGGACGACAGGGTCGTGGAACTTGTTGCCTACGTAGCACTCTGCATCAGCTTTGCGGCGGTTATACCATTGCTAGGGTTCCATTAGTAGGTAGTCTCCGCCGAATGTCCTTGCAGGACTCACCTTGACACCCATCAAACACTCCGTGTCAGGCTTCGCACGTGCATACCATTTCTCATAGTCCGCCTCGTCACACTTTCGAGATAGGATGCCAGCGAAATTGAGGTATATTACAGCATAGCGACCGTCGCCTTCCCTTTGATCCTTTCGCGAGAGCTGGGCAAGGAGAACGAACTTTTGGGATGTCGCGTCACTGACGGTGGTGAGCGCTTTGGCGCGTACGCTGACACCAAGGGTAAACGATTCCCTGACACGCGCGCCGACATGGTCAGTTGAATATACAGAGGTCATAATGCCAACATACATACCAGGTATGTCCGAAATCGGTAGAATAGCTCACAGTATCTGTCATCTCCTCGTCGTTCACGGCCAAGATGATACTGCCTGTGTCTCCAAACTCGTACATATGGGCCTGCCTCTGGGCCATACGCCACGTCAGGCCAGCGTCTGTACTCAAAAAAGTATCACACTCCTCGTAAGGAGAAAGCTGTTTCCCGATGGAGCCGACACCCATCACGAGACCTGGAGCAGTGGAAGAGAAGATGGGTCCGAAGTTGTGGGGGTCAGTGACGGAATGCAAGTGTAATGAACATTTTTCAAGGTTGGAAGGGTCGCATGGGATCTGCTTTCCATCGCTGTCTGGCGATGGTGCACGAATGGGGGACCAACTGCTACCTTCCGGAGTGTCAGTCGGAGATATCACGGGTGAGGGCCACTATGCGACCTACCGTCATCGAAAGTGATCATCGATCTCAACTTCTTTGGGCTACTCTTCCTCTCCACGTCCAAAGCGTTCAACACTACATTCGCGATACCAACTCCGGCAACTCCGCGCACGTTCTCATAGTCAACGTATCCTCCCATATTACGATTCGTATCTTTAAGACTCTCCACAAAGTAGGTTCCGTTCGAGTTGCTTACGAACAGCGTCCCAATCGTGCTTTGGTCGTGGAGCATCACGTCCACGGCCAAGGAGTGGATGGTCGACTCGACGATGGTGTACGCATTTTGCCGTAGACGTGCTTGGGATGCATGTGGAAACAGTGCCTTGGCCCACTCCTTCGTATCCACCGTCGCATACAACTGCATGTCACCGTCGTTGCCGGACGCCACGTCCTTTAATGCAACAACCGCGAACTTGGACACGATCGCAAATGCTACGACACCCTTGGCATTCTTTCCGATTCCGAGGTCCTCGATGTCGACAGTTTGGAAAAAGTCAGAAGAGGAGTAGAGTCGGGATGATGAGAGTGAGTGGAATGTTCCGAAGCTAGACGAATCGTATGCGACACAGTATATTAAGTTCTCATGAGCACTGTGCTTGAAGTCCTTGGAACTGTGCGCGAACTGACAGGTTGAGGTGTCTTGTAAAAGTTCTTTCGGTGTCGAAGAAAATCCGTCCGTGGTGTAATACGTCTAAAGAAGGGTGAACAGGCGCGAAGGAACCAACCATGTGCAGATACTCACCACGTCAGTGCAGACATTGTTCCAGCTCACTCGTTCACAGATAGTTCCCTGGTACAGTATGTGATCCCATTTGTCAGAGTGGAAGGAAAGTGGCTTTGATGTGTAGCTGAGAGGAGCGGGAACTTCGAATGAGCGCCAAGTCTTGCCACGATCGTCGGTGCGGTAATGAATCAATCCATCCGTCAATGCGAATGCCTGGGCAGAGTAGTGTGGCAATGGGATTCATGAAGAGCCACTAGGATGTGTTACTTACATAACTGTTATCGAAAGGATGTGGTATAACCATAGACACTGTGCCGCCCACAATATCCTCTGCCCTGGCCCAGGACTTGCCCTCGTCCTGTGACACATGAAGATCTCCAGAGACTATGTCGTGGTAGACGACGCTCTGCAGTGAAAGGGAACGTTATTCTAGGCCAGATATGCATGAACAGGCACCCACTGATGTGTCGTCAAAGAAGAACAATCTACCCGGCAAGTTGTCGAAGTGGGTGATACTGACTTCTGGCTCTTGCGCCGTGGCAAATCCAATGTAGGCCAGAAACGCAAGCGCTGCCCATAGTAATGCAGCAGTCCTATGGCAGAACGCCATGGTGGACGTGGAATGTGAGGACTACGTGTCCGCAGTTATACTACGGGAATGGTATGTATGAGCGCTGGTCGTCCAACCAATGTGAAAAAGGAGACTGCGCTTTACTTTTCCACGACCCATTGCAGCCTGAGTTTGGTTCACAGCATTTGCTACCATTCAATCCTCCGCGAATTCGGCCTTGGACGCCAGAACGGCTGTTCTGGCCTCGTTTGGGATCCACTAGGCTGATAGTAATAATATCGAGTCCGCCCCGTTTTTCATCGTAAAGCCGTGTAACTTAATGCCGGGCGATTCAGAAGGTTTTGCCGTAGCCAGGTGTGTGCTTGCCGACAGACTCTTGCTCACCAGAACAGTGTAATAAATACCCTGCAACTTGACCAGTTTGATCCACCTTGTTGCCGACGAAAGTCAAAGTGGTCCTTCCCAGTATGAAGGAAAACGCCCCGAAAATAGCTTTTGTCACACAGTCTTGCGGACTTACATACGGAGGATGGGATTCGCCAACGCATGTGTCCACAAGAACATCGATGGCTTATGCGACAAAATTCACTATGCATTCACCTTGTCCTTGTGCAGTATCCCCAGCGTCCCCTTCTCTCACGCACCTTGTCGCACTATAAATGTCCAACACCGACAGCGTACCCTCAATTCATGATCACCTCCTGTAACATGAGGTCATTTGCTGCACTCTCCGTCGTCCTTCTCGCGACCTCTACCTCTGCCTCTCCGGTCATCACCATTCCACTGACAAAACTCCAACGCACCGGAGCGTATCTCAAGGGATCTCCTGACGCACATCGTGCTCGTGCCGCATTCCTAAAGTCCCGTCCAGCCATGCTATGTTTGGGTAGAGCCAGGATGCAATGTATACATATAGTACATATGTACATGTATGCTGTGAGACAACAATGAATGATGAAGGGAATGGGCAAGCGTGTAGTGCTTCGGCCCGGAAGACACCTGATGGGCAAGCAAGAGAGCTGCGATTCCCAAAGTGTTAGGCTTGGGAAGATGACACATGCAGCGAGGGATGCTTACCCATGAGTTAGGAGTCATGTCTGTTGTGCCTGTCCTCAATGTTGGACTTAACCATCTTATTCACTCGGCCATCTTCATCTTGCACATTACATCTTGTAGCAGTCCACTTGCATCTTGCACATCGCTTACATCATGTATTACATAATCTTGTAGCGTTAGGACGCGCGTCGTCTGGTTTGACTTTTCCTCAGCGCTCTACCACTTTCCGTGATCGCTGAGGTATGTTAACCAATCCGACCTAGATCTCTTGTTACTTACCAGTACTTAGTCGTTATCTGTCTAGGTACTAATATAGCGCTCTACCACTTTCCGTGATCGCTGAGTCATTATCTGTCTAGCTCGTACACTCAATTCCTCCGACAGATCAGGGGAATGGTGTGTTGCAGGAAGGCCATGTGGACTTCCGGGTTCGCTTGCATGTAAGGGCTAGGATTTGTGTGTGCTTGCAAAGGTAGATGAGGAAGGAGTCGCCAGCCCAATGGCCCTTGACCTTGACAACATCGAAGGGAATTTTTTGTAGTAAATATTCTAATGTGGCTCCGATGCGGATGCCATGTGTAGAAGTATACTCAGTACAAGATAGAGTCTGTGACTGGTATATTGCACACCTGTAGAAGTATACTATAGAATGTAAGTATAGAATACAAAGGATGAATGGACTGATCTCACCTCAGTACAAGATAGAGTCTGTGACTGAGGTAGAGATATGTCTGCATGAAGCTTATCTACCTGTGATTATGTAATACAGAAGTTACCGAGTCCGTTTGAATGTAGTACGAAAAAACAACAACACACACTTCCCCCTCAAATGGACGAATGTAAACCTAGTTCGTGCGCAAAATGTTTCGCCTTAATACTCAGCAATGCCTTTGTAAGAGTATCAGCAATCATGTCCGTCGAAGGGCAATAAAGAAAAGAAATAGAACCGTTCTTGACACTAAAACAAATAAAGTGGTAATGAAGGTCAATATGCTTTGTACACGCGTGATAACTGCTGTTGCACGGTAACACAATAGCAGACTGGTTGTCACCATAGAGGGTCAACGGACGCACAAGGGGTTGGAACATCTCGCTGATGAGTCGTTGGAGCCAGATGGCTTCCTTGGCAGTGTGTGTAGCTGCGATGTACTCTGATTCGGCTGTTGAAAGCATAACGAGTTCCTGTTTCCTTGATCCCCAAAGTATTGCTCCCCGTCGATGAGGAAAGCATACCCAGTGATGGTGCGTTGATGCTCCTGCATGGCACCATTGGCGTCGACATACCTGACTAATCCCCTCATCTGAGTCGTGAAAGTGAGCACGAGTGTTTTCATCCCAGACAGGTACTTGTAGATTCGCTTCACCGCCTCCAAATGCTCCAAACGGGGGTTAGCGTTGAACTAGGCTATGAAAGATGTGGCGAAGGTGATATCAGGTCGGGTACCAGCGGCGAGATGAATGAGTGATCCAACCACCTGACAATATGGGATGTTCTGCATACGTGTGATCTCACTTGTAGTCTTTGGCGACTATTTCTCCGAGAATTGGATGTGCGGGTCGAGTGGAATAGCGACTGGTTTGACGTCTGAGAAATTATACTTTGCGAGAATCATGTTGACATAGGGTTCCTGGGAAAGGGAGATGGTACAAATGGCACAATCCCACATCACCTTCATACCGAGCAACCAGCTGATCGGCCCGAGATCCATGAGTCGAAAGTGCGTACTGACTTCGTCTTTGAAGACCTTAATAAGGGCAGATGAGCTCCCAGTTATTGTGCAGTTATCGACATGTAAGGCTAAGACGAGTAGATGTTCAGCAATGTTGGAAACAAATACTCCCCAATCTGCTTCCATGCGAGTGAAACCTAGGTCCTGAAGTGTACTATACAAACGTTGGTACCACTTCAGCACGCCCTGCTTGGAACCATAAAGGGCAATGCAAAGATGCGCGACTAAGTCACGGCCTTGCTTCTCGAAACTGGGTGGGAGTTCCATGTAGATGACTTCATCGTCGTCGAGCTTCCTGTTGAGAAACGCACTATGGAAATCAAAAATGTCGATGTTCCAGTCATGTTGTGCCATGATCACCAAGATGAGGCAAGTCGAGCAACCGGAGTGTATGTCTCGTTGTAGTCGACACTGTATTGTTGAGTGAACCCATGTGCAACCAAGTGTGCTTTGTACTTATCGATCTCACCTGCAGTGTTCTTCTTTATCTTGAAGACCCACTTGCAGCTCATGACGTTGGTGTCCCTAGGGCATTCAACCACATTCCAGGTATGCGCGTTGTCAAGGCTTTTTAATTCGGCATTGATGGCATCCTCCCATTTAGGCCAGTCCAGCCGTGTTTTCGCCTCATTGATCATTGACGGCTCCAGACCTTTTGCCTCGGCATTCCCTGCGAGCAATGCAAATACTGCGCTTTCATTGTCAAGTTCCCATGCCGTTGAGGCTTGTTCATCCTCGACTCCCTTCATTATGACCACCTGGATACCCTTGGGCAAGATTGGATCTCCTCCATGGCCATCATGAGTTCCCACACCAGCCCGTAACATTTTGATGTAGGGCGACTCAGTGTGTTGACGGATCAATTTGTGCAGTATGGGAACATCTGGCGCTTGTGCTTCGTCAAGAGGGCACGATGGGTGCTGATATGGGTGTGTTGCTCAAGTTGCTAGACGTATTCAACTGATCGTCCTTGATCATGGTGGCATCTGCCTCAAGCCACACCAAAACCGTCCTGTGGTCCCATTGGAAGGTAACATTGTGCTTGATGACCACGGTATGCCGGTCAGGTAAGTAGACTCAATGCGCTGTGGATTTGGCATCAAAACCGACCCAATGACCTTCCTTAGCACGGCCATCAAGTTTTGATCCAGTTTGGTCGAGTACCCAGCACTTCGCTCTCCAGGCAGGCAGGCTCCCCAGGTCGGGTTTCTTCCCATACAACATCTCGTAGGGCGTTTTCCCATCCAGAGACCTGGTAGCTGACCTGTTTTTCACCCAGACGATGTGTAGAAGGGCTTCTCCCCATAAATTCTTTGGCAACCTGCTGGCGTGCAAGATTGTGCACATGCGCTCCACAAGTGTTCAATTCAAGCGCTCGGCAACACCGTTATGCTCCGGTGTATCGTGTGTGGTGAGTTTCCATTCTGTCCCGCTCGTTTTTAGGTGATGAGTAAACTCGTCAGACAGATACTCCCCCCCACAATCAGAATGAAGTCTCTTGACAGACACCCCGTGCTGTGTTTTCAGCCAGGATGTGTGCTCAAGGTAAGCTTGAAACGTATCCGACTTGGTTGCCATGAGGCTAACACGTGTGTAGCGCGTGTAATCAACAATAGTAGCTGCATTTCCCGGGAGTTTGGATGGGCAAGGGTTCCCAAACTATGTATTTCATTGCTGAGTTTGGCTGATCGATTGGGTTCTTGAACCTTTCCGATAGGCTTTCGTGTCGCCTTTCCATACTCACAAGAAGTGCACTGACCCATAGTACTATGACTCGGGTCCAACATGACACCGGTGATCATGCCTTTCGCCAGCATGTCGCGAATTGTCCCAACTCCGATATGAGACAAATGCGTGTGTAGATCTTCCATAGTAAACTGCCCGTCCTCTTTCGCGGTCGCCACAGTCACAGTATGTCATTCTGCATTTTGTAGAGGCTGTTCGCAACCTTCACCTGACCTAGGAGACAGTGTTCAGCATTGAAGATCTGGCAGGTTCCTCTGTCAAACACTGCACAGCAACCCGTGTCCGTGAGATGGCTGATCGACACGAGCGTCACTCACATACTCGGCGCAAACAGGACATCCTTCAAGAGGATTTGTGACTGAGTGTCACCGTTCAGCGGAAAGATAGGCAAGTCCCCCTTTCCGACTGCATTGAACATTCCATTATCCGCTCCCCTGATTGGCTTAGGTGGGATAGATGTGAAATTGAGGAATCGTTCCTGACAAGGGGATAAATGCTGTGAGGCACCGCTATCATACAGCTCCGGGATGTTCTCCTTTTGGGCTAGGAGGGCATTGACACTATCCATGACATCAGTGCATGGTTTGGGTTTGGGCATGGTGAGCCAGCAACTGTCAGGTTCGTTGGTTGTGGTCGTGTTCACAGAGGCTGATGATTTGCCTTTGCTTCTATCATCTTTAGCTTTCTTGCCACGCGATTTTCAGCCTTTCGGAGCCTGACCGACCTTGCCGCCTCCCTCCTCCCAGCAATCTCAATCTTTATGGCCTGACCAGCCACAATTGTGGCAGTTGCCAGTAAACTTCTTCCCTTTTCATTTGCCTTTCCTGGTCGACACGTCGGCCCCAAACGCTGCGTCTTCGCTCATCGAGGCATTCTTTCCTTTTCCACCGGCTTGCAAGATAAGTCTCTCATATTCTTCCAAGACAATATCCATCAGGTCATCTGACGTGATAGTTTTGGCTTGTAGTTGTATCGTGGAAGAGAGAGCTGCAAGGCCAGGGTTATACAAGCGTGGAAGCAACGCATACACGATGTTAAAAAGGTCTTCATCTGAGACTGCCCGCCCGATGGAGGACAAGTCTTCACGCACCGCTATGATCTTGTCTATATGCGCGTGTGCGTCTCCTCCGTCCTTCAACTTGAGTTCTCCTAGCTGACATCACATTTCAGCGCTGACCACAAGAGAAGAGGGAACAGAGAGCCATATAGTATTCATGGGCAGAGTTTTTGCCCACAAGGTGGATGAAGTTAGTATTGGGAAGAGTATTCACAATCATATGTTGCATCTTTGTATCCTTCTCGGTTCAAACCACGAGGTCCTTCACATATTCCTCGACTGACTTGACTTCATTAGGAGTCGTTGCCGTCCACCCGACCGACTTTCCGGTCGCTGGGTCAATGGGTTTTGTTTTGCTGCCATCGAGGTATTCTGCAAGTCCTTGACTTCCAGCAGCAAACTGGAGACGGACCTTCCAAGTGGTCCACTCCTTACCAGATGTGTCAAGCTTTGGTAGCTTGGTCTCCTCTGATGTAGTACTAGCCATTTTAATGGATATATGCGCTGTTGGTATGAGTATATACACGTGATCAATTAGAGCACCAGTGTGGGGCTCATAACCTGTAGAAGTATACTCAGTACAAGATGGAGTCTGTGACTGATATATTGCACACTTGTAGAAGTATACTACAGAATGTAAGTATAGAATACAAAGGATGAATGGACTGATCTCACCTCAGTACAAGATAGAGTCTGTGACTGAGGTAGAGATATGTCTGTGCAAAGCTTATCTACCTGTGATTATGTAATACAGAAGTTACCGAGTCCGTTTGAATGTAGTACAGAAGTTACCGAGTCCGTTTGAATGTAGTACGAAGAAACAACAACACCATGTCCTTTTAAAGGCGGGAGCCCCGCAGTGGCGATGTATTTTGAGGAATTTTGCTTGTGTGAGAGGGATGAGACCTGATTTCGACCGGTAGGTGAAGAGGGGTAAAAAGGCCATTGGGTCGTTCACATGGAAGTGGTTGTTGAGGGCTTCTTCGGGGTCATGTGGACCTTCCTGTTTCACCCAGTTGATTTCTTTGCCGATTGGGGATTTCTTTGTCCATGGTAAATGGAAGCATGTCATCTGTAGACCGCTCCGGTCCTGTTGCGTGGAGATACCTGCTCATGTGATGTGCCTTGCTGGGTCAAAGACTTTGAGGTTGGGTATGGTGAACTCACCTGAGCGCGCTGCTGCAAAGAATGTTGTGGTGAGGCAGGCGAAAACTGCTGCATGTAATGGTGAGGCGAGGTCTAGGCATTCTCATATGGCGGCGATGGTTGATAGTGTGTAGGGCTCCCTCATGGGGCGCTTTGATGTGGGGGGTGCCAAGTTGCAAGTGGCTTTGTAGAGGAGCTCTGTCTCCTTCTCATTGATGCTCCAGTTGAGGCCGTGGATTGCGTGCCATGCTCATGTAGTTGACGACGGTGGAGGGTGTGTATGATCTGGCTAGGTGTGCTATGAAGGTGGACATGATGTCTGCTGCTACCGGTGCTTGCTCTGCCTCAGGGATGGACTTGAAGTCACAGAAGGTGTGGAAGGCGAGTATTACGCTTGGACCGGGTAGGTATGAGCGCAGCCTTTAGTATCTCGCATCAGAGAGTCAAGCAACGACTTAGCGGTTGTTGTACGAAGAGTTCAAGGGTTTTGACATGTAATGATGTGTCTGATGGGTTTGAGGGTTTTGACATGTAATGACGTGTCTGATGGGTTCGAGGGGGTCCGTGCATGAAGACGCAACGGTCAAGGGTCAAGGGTGTCGTGTAGCAACAGCTACAAACAACATTTAGGGGTTTAAGGACATTGTGTAGCGACGGCTACAATCAATGGTTGAACGTCCACTCAAAAGTAGGGCAGAGACTTAGAGGGTCAAGGACAGGGATAGAGAGATGATGATTAAAGGAGATCAAGATGGGGAAAGTACAAGTGGGACGAGATATAGGGTTTATATAGGGGAAGCCTGTGATGACGACCAAGCAAATAGAACTTCACAGAAGTTCATGGAAGCGTTAAGTAATACAACTTGTGGAAGGGGAAAAAATGTTGTGAAACATTCGTATAAGGCGTGAGTAAAGTTAGTCCAACGGGGCTTCAACAGTTGGCTATTGAAGGGTAGGAATAGGGGTGAAACGGTGAACATAGACAAAGTTGAAGTGAGCAAGCGAAGAAGTAAAGGAAAAAGTATGAAACGTAACATTACCCCTGTTACCATTCAATCACCAGGTTGAACACTTCTAAAGGTCGACGAACCCTCCCGCAGGGGACCCGGTCATGTTGGTGATGGCTTCATCGTTGAAGTCATTGTAAGAATTGTCGATGGGGGAGCGGGGGCGGTAGGGGGGACGAGGAGTGGTGAGGGGGGGGATGGGGGAGGGGTGAGGCGGCATAAGGGGCAATGGCCTTGGGGATGCCTGGGACCCCAGCATCTGCATATTGGACACTCATAGAATTGGCAGTTGATTCTAAGGTGTCTGAGGCAATGGCAGATGAAGCAACTTTCATGGTAGCGGGGGTGCCCGGGATCGAGGGGTATGTTGCCATTGGAACCTGTCCACATGGCTTCTATCTGGTCCATGACCCAGATCTCTTCTGGGTCGAGGGATGAGGATGAGGTGGACAGGGTGGATAAATGAGAGGGGTGCGACAGCACCGGATGATTGGATCCTCCTATAAACGTAGGGGTGTTGTTAACCCGTCCGTGGTCTCGAGATTCTGCAAGGCGAAGTAGGTAGGCGTCAAGGTCGTCAAGGAACTCGAGCATCCCAAGTTGGTACATGGCGACGAAGAGGGTGGTCTCTTGGTTGGCACAGATGTTGTGGAGGAGTTGCCCGAAGTAGGCTCGCTGCGTGTCAGGGGTGAGGTGATTGGAAATAAGTGCCAAGTGGCACGTCTGAAGGTAGGTACGGTATAAAAGAAAAAGGAGGGAGCCCATATCCAAAAAGGAGCTGATGGGGGCGGCCATGGTGGGGTCTCGTAGATACAGTATGTGGTAAAATGGGTGATTTCTTCCTCGCCTGGGAAATCATCACGAATACGATGGGCGTAGAGGGGTGCTTGAATGGCGGGATCCCAGTGGGGATGGTGGTGAAAGAGACAGGGGTGAGTTCAGGAGATGAAGAGCGTACAGACCACCCGGAGGTGGCGGGTCTACTACCCCAACCAGGGGTGGCAACGCGGGAGGTGGGTTTGGAGATGTCGTTGACGAGGGTGATGGAGGGGGCGATGGAATCCTTGATGGAGGACTCAGTGGGAGAGGAGGTTTCTGAAGACATATAGGGGTGGAGGAACTGGGACATGGTGCGGTGGTTGGGTAGTGGAGGAGGCTAACGAGGGAAAGTGGAGGGGTGAGCTTTCTTATAGCCTTCGAGGATGGCTTTGGCGTGTTTCAAATCCTGTTTGGGGACCCACAAGTCTTCTTCTGTGGAGTACCCTTTTCAATGGATTAGGTACAAACGTCGCAATGGGGTTCTGCGGTGGCAGACAATTTGTTCAATTTCGTATTCTTCCTCGCCAGCGATAAGGTCAGGTGGTGGAGTAGGGGAATTGGGGCCATGGATTGGATTTTTGTGGTAGGGAGATAAGAGGGAAGCATGGAATGTGTGATGGATCTTTCATGCTTTGGGGAGGCGTAACTGGAACGTGATAGGGGAGAGGACTTTCGTGATGGTAAAAGGTCCTTCTTGCTTGGGGGCGAACTTCAGATTGTCAATGAGCCGTTTGAGGTTCCTGGCTTCCAGCCATACCTTATCTCCTAATTTAAACGGGGTATATCCACAACGTGTGCGAGCTGCCATGACTTGTCGGGCAAGGTCGTGAGAGGCGAGAGCCTCATTTCGGGCTGCAGTGAGTAATCTAAGGTGGGTCTCGACTGCGGGGAGGGACGTATCGGAAATCAAGGATGGCAGGGCTTGGGGTTCGTATCCCATCATTAGATAGAATGGGGATTGTTGGGTGACGGAGTGGGGGCAGTGGTTGTGGGCGAATTCAGCATGGGTGATGTTTCCTGCCCAGGTTTCAGGGTGACTTCCACAGAAGATCCATAGATAGGTCTCAACTTCTTGGTTGACGTGTTTGGTTTCTCCATCTGTCTGGGGGTGATAGGCGGTGGAGAGGGATAAGTCGTACTTTAGGAGCTTTCCCATCTCTCAAGCGAATGCAGAGGCGAATTGAGGGCCATGGTTGGAGATGACTTTGTCAAAGAGGCCGAAGCGAAGGTAAAAAGAGGGCTGCCATGCCCTCGGTGGTGATGGTTTTCTTAGTGGGGCAGAGAATTATCCCCTTTATAAGTCCATGGTCGACCACGACCAGAAGGGTATCAAAGCCGAGTGATGGAGGGAGGTCGGTGATCAGATCACAGGAGATCTGTTGGAAGGGGCGGGACACGGTGGAGGCAATAGGGGTTAATGGAGGTATGGTGGGATGGATATTTGATTTGCTGCGCTGGCAAGGGGTGCAACCATCAACGTACTTCCAGACAAAGGTGGCAAGTCCAGGCTACCAGAATTCCGCAGCAACGAGCTGTCGGGTTTTCAAGGCACCGGGGTGTCCGGTGGTTTCATGGTCGTGGCATCGCATGACGATGATGCGACATAGGTTGGTGTCAGGGGGAACATAGACACGTCCTTGGTAGGTAAGAACACCTTCGTTATATTGCCAATCAGAAATGTGTTTCTGAAAGGATGACGAGATTCCCTCTTTCAGGGATTGGAGGTATTGGATGACGAGGGGATCGCCGGCCAACTTGGAATGAACGTGGTTCTTGAGCGCAGTGTCAATGACACGGACAAAAATGGAGAGGGGAAGGAGAGTGACGCCAGCATTCTCATCGACATCCGTAGGGAGGTAGTCAAATCGTTGAGAGAGCGCGTCGGGGCCGGCAAGGAGTTTGCTGGGGACGTGGATTATTTTCAGGTCAAAGTTGGCCAAGTCTAGCTTGGCGTCGGTTGAGATTTTGCGGGCGATGGAAATAGGTGAGGTTTTTGTGGTTGGTGAAGACCTGCATGGGGGAGGAAGAGCCTTGGAGATAGTGTCGCCACGCTTTCAAGGTACAGATGACAGCGAGGAGTTCGCGATCATAGATGTTGTAGTTGCGTTCAGCTGGGTTGAACGCTTGGGATAGGTAGGAGCAGGGGTGCTAGTTGCCGTTTTCGTCGGTCTGGAGGAGGACGGCTCCAGTGGTGAACTTAGAAGCATCAGTGGCGATGGCGAAGGGGGTGGAGAGGTCAGGGAGTTGGAGGATGGGCTTTGCAAGAAACAAAGCTTTCAGGGAGTTGAATGACTGTTGGCACCTGGGATTCCAATTCCAAGGCGCGTTCTTCTTAGTCATATCGATGAGGGGTCGGGAGATCGTAGCAAAGTCAGGGATGAATTGCCGGTAGAATTGGCGAAGCCGAGAAAGGATCTGACATCCTTGACTTTGAGGGGTGTTGGCCACAATGCTATACCATCGAGTTTGACGGGGTCCATGGCTACCTTACCAGGTTTAATGATCATGCTGAGGTACTCTACCTCGGTGACGGCGAATGTACACTTCTCGAGCTTTAGGTGAAGGTCAAGCTCAGTCATGCGTTGAAGAACTTGTTTAGTACGTTCTTCGTGGGTCTGGGCATCAGGAGAGATGATCAGGAGGTCATCCATGTAGATAACAAGCCATCCTTCGGCAATCATATCATGGAAGGAGTCGTTCATGAATCATTGGAAGGTAGCTGGGGAGTTGGTAAGACCGAAGAACATCACTGTCAGTTTGAAGAGTCCTTTGTGGATGACAAAGGCAGCTTTCCATTGATGTCCATCCTTGATTCGGACATTGTTGTATCCCCATCGGATGTCAAACTTGGTGAAGAGCTTGGCGTCTCTCACTTTATCGACGAGGTTGGAGATGAGGGGGAGTGGATATGCATCTTGAACTGTATGTTGGTTGAGATATCGGTAGTCTTGGCAGGGTCGGAGGTTGCCGTTCTTCTTTTTAACAAAGAAGAAGGGGGAGGCTTGGGGGGAGTTCGAGGGGCAAATCTTTCCACAGTGGAGATTTTCTTCCAGGAAGTCTTCCGTAGACTTCTGTTCCGTGGTAGAGTTTCCCTACCTTCGGTGTGAAAGACTCGTCGAGGTTGATCTCATGGTCATAAGGACGGGATGGGGGGACATGATTGGTCGCCTCTTTGGAGAAGACTTGGGCGTACTTGGTGTACTCCGAGGGTAGGACCGGTTTAGGTTTGGCCTTCTCGGCAGCTACAGCAAGTTCGGTGGCGGTGGTGAGTTTGGCAACGACAGGGGATCCGAGGGGTAAGAACTGAGATCCAACATGGATGATTTGGTTGAGGGTGTAGTCATGGTGGGCGTTAGTGCAGTACTGGGACTCTGTTTTCCAGCGGTTATATCGATAGAGGTGTTCATCGTAGACGGTGTCGACGTTAACGTGTCGAGGGATCCGTCATCGAGGGGACAAGGGGGTAAGCGTCGGGAATGACACATCATGGTGTTCGGTGTCCTTTTTGTGGGTGGCAAAAAGGTCTTTCGACTGGTCCAGGGATTCTTTAATGGAGAGAGTCCTGGCAGTCCAATCAATCACAGGGTTGGCTTGAGCGAGCCAGGGGAGTCCAAGGATTATGTTCTCCTTGAGATGCATGACGAAGAAGGTTACCTTCATGGCAATCCCTTCAATGTTGACAAAGAGTTTGGTGGAGAAGTGGATCTTGGTGGAGGAGTTGCTCAACGATCCATCAGCATTGCGGGCGGTTATCAGTTCGGATAACCGGGTCACGGGGAGGCAGTTCTTTTTGGTGAAGGCCCAATCAATGCAGGAGATGCTGGCTTTGCTATCGACGAGGGTGTGGGTGTTGACAACTTGAAGAGTACACGAGGGGTTTACAATTTGAATGGGGATTTGCATTGACCTTGAGTAGGATACAGTTACAGGCGTACTCTTACGGGAAGGAGAAGATTGTGTTGAGCGATCTCTCTCTCCTTTTCAAAAACCCTGGGTGAAAGAGACTCTAGCGACGTCGATTTCTTCGTCATTGTCATCATCCTCAAGTTCGATCAAAGCCGGGACTTCATCGGCTACTTGAGCAACACGGTTGGATTTCCATGGGGGTGGGTTGGTAGAGCGGGGGTTAGAAGGGAATGCGGGACATTGGCCGCTGAGGTGGCCAGGTTTCCTACAACGGAAGCATAGCCCTTTCTCTTGGCAGTGCTTTCATTCCTCTGGGGTCAGTTTGGCCACTTTGAAATGATCAACGTCCATTGCATTTGGGTCTACGACCCATTTGGGAGTGACAGGAGCAGGGTGATAGATCCGGGATTTGTCATGCCCCAGGATCATGGCAGAACAATCCCATTGAGTTTGGAAATGCACGGCTTTCTCCTGCCATGCTGCAACAGTCGTGGGGACGGTATCCATACCATTGATTCGGTGCATGAGCCGTTTGGGAATGTCTCTGGCAAAGTAGCCAATGAGGACGTTTTCATCAGTCATGTTGGCTGTGGACGTGTGATCAATGAACTCGGCGATATAAGTGGTGAGGGCGGTGGCGTTAGATTGTCCCTTAACGGAAGAGACCTTGGTGACAGCTAACCAGTGAATGGCATTGCTGATAGTGTCGTGGTGTTCAAACGACTTCTTGAATGCTGCAAGGAACATCGTAAGACTTCCAAGCGTGGGTGGGACGGTGGCTAGGGCTTTCGCCCTATAGGTAGTGGCCCAGGTCGCTGCTGAGCCTTTCTTCATGTGGGAGAGGGCGAAGACAATCCTCTTGCTGTTGTTGTTGTACACATCGTTGTTGACCAGGAGGTACATGCGGACCGTGTTCAACCACAGTACAGCTTTGGCGTACGACCTGTCAAAGGGTTCAGGGGCTCCGATACAGAGTTCAGTAGGTTTTGGGTTGGACATAGTGGGCGGTGGGGGTACGAAGGGTGGGGCGGTGTTTGGTGGCAATGTGTGGGCAACGGGGTGTCAGGGTCGTGGCGGTGGTGGTATGGGGATCACTGGTGACGACGTTACAGTCAGTGGTGATGGTGGGGTGGGGGGACATGGGAGGGACAAGGATCAGGTGAGGTCGTGGGCTAGTAAGAGAGCGTTGGCTCTTTCCCGTTCAGTGGGAATGGGGATGTCAAGGTCTTCGTCCTTGGTGGAGGTATCCAAAGGTTCAGAGTGGTGTTCAGGTGCATCTCAAGGTCTGAACCAACGAGAGTCAAGGGGTGGTCGTGGGGGAATGGTGGAAACTGCAACGAAGGCAGTCCACTAGGGAGATCTTGATCTTTTGTTACGCTTGGACTGGGTAGGTACGAGCACAGCCTTTAGTATCTCTCGTCAGAGAGTCAAGCAACAACTTAGTGGTCGTTGTATGAAGGGTTCAAGGGTTTTGACATGTAACGACATGTCCGATGGATTCGAGGAGGTCCGTGCATGAAGACACAATGGTCAAGGGTCAAGGGTGTTGTGTAGGGACAGCTACGAACGATGTTCAGGGGTTTAAGGACGTTGTGTAGCAATGGCTACAATCAATGGTTGAGCGTCCACTCAAAAGTAGGGCGGAGACTTAGAGGGTCAAGGACAGGGATAGAGAGATGATGATTAAAGGAGATCAAGATGGGGAAAGTACAAGTGGGACGAGATATAGGATTTATATAGGGGAAGCCTGTGATGACGACTAAGCGAATAGAACTTCACAGAAGTTCATGGAAGCGTTAAGTAATACAACTCATGGAAGGGGAAAGAATGTTGTGGAACATTCATATAAGGCGTGAGTAAAGTTAGTCCAATGGGGCTTCAACAGTTGGCTATTGGATGAAAGGAATAGGGGTGAAACAGTGAACATAGACAAAGTTGAAGTGAGCAAGCGAAGAAGTAAAGGAAAAAGTACGGGGTTAGAATGAAACGTAACAGCAAGTAGGCTGGACCCATATGTCTCCTTTGTGGAGTCTGCCCAGGTGTGGGGGAGTACGCTGAGGAGCCACTGTGTGTCTTCGGGCTGCAACGGGGGCTGCAAGGTCTGCGTGTGGACTGGCTGCCATGTGAGGAGCCAGTCTTTGGCTGTGTAGTGGGGCTGGCTCTACCAATTGCTTGCGTGATGATAGAGTGGAGGATGAGGAGGGAGAGGGGGGGTTTTCGACGGGATGCGCTTGTAGTGCCAAAGCAAGTAATGTAGGGTGTGGAGGTTTTGGTACTCCGAGGCTATGCATGGTGGGCAACTGGTGTTGTTGGGATGCG
Source organism: Boletus rubroflammeus (assembly GCA_038090375.1). Lineage (NCBI taxonomy): Eukaryota > Fungi > Basidiomycota > Agaricomycetes > Boletales > Boletaceae > Boletus > Boletus rubroflammeus. Next base: position 4,669 of record JBBPMQ010000223.1, on the reverse strand, counting down.
GGGGAATCGAGGAGGAAGGGGGCAAGGTCAGCTGGGATGAGGACAGGTGGCAGGAGTAGGGCATGGGAGGGGAAAAGGCCATGTGAAAGAGGGTCGGCGGGGTTGTCCCCACTGGGGACGTACTTAGTGATGATGCAGCGATTGAAGCATACGAGCTTGGGAATGAGCTGCTTGAAGATGTTGTTGATGTGCTTGTTTCTGCTGTGGCCGCGGTGCCACGCTTCAATGACTCCCTGGTTGTTGCCGTAGACAAGAAGGGTGGTGTTGGGTTGAGTGAGGAGGAGAAGAGTGCGGGCAAGGAGCTCGACGCCCACTGCTTCTGCCCAACCAATATTGCGACCGTCAGTGTTCCAGCCTGGCTGTAGGGTCCGGCATGCCAGTGATCTTGTATGCAAATTCCAATTCTGACGGCGGAGCTGGCATCAGAGAAGGCAAGGACGTTGATGGGTCCATGCAGTGTTGGTATGGGTGTGGGAGAGGCTTGTTCTGCGAGGCATTCAGCCCATCATAAAATGTCATCCTGTGAACCCTTGGGTGGTGTGTGAGGAGCAAAAGGCCTGTGCCTGAATGAGGTTAGCATGGCTTCTAAATTGACAAGGTGCGGTCTCCCCTCGGGAAAAATGAGTGATGCATGTGTTAGCTTGCCGAGTAGCTTCTGCACCTCGTGGAGTGTGTGTGTTCTCTTGGATGTCCATTCCTGTAGGGCCAAGAGATATTTGTGCCATTTCGCTTTGGCAAGCGATACTGTATGGTGTTCTAAATCCCAGGTGAAGCCAATGAAGGTGGGGGTGGTCGAAAATGGGATGTCTTTTGATGGTTCCCAGGGTATTCCGAGGGTGTTCGAGATGTTGTCGACATCTGTTAGATCGTATGGGAAGGGTTGCTTATCTGTGTGTTTGTCTCTGGTGGCGGTGAGATCATGTAATGGGAACATGCAGTCTTCGTCGAATTCCTCTGTGGAACTGTCTGGCAAGGTTCCCCCTTTGAACCAGAAGCGACTGCCATGTACTGCTGGTCCTTCAAGTGATGTGATGTGTTGGGAGGCGTTACACCGCATTTCATTGTACTGTTGCAGATGGGCACGTGGGATGTGAATGAATAAGTGGTCATCTACCCATCGTAGGATGGGTTCGATGCCAATGAAACACATGATGTCTGTGCCTGCACTTATGATGTTGCCATAGATGCCTGCTGATGGAGCAAAGCCAAAACATAGGCAGTGTCTATGGTGAATTGCGAATCAGATAAGTGAACTACTAAATCATGCCATTGTGATGGGTGTACAGGAATGGTACAGTAAGCCTTGGCAATGTCTCGGACTGCTCCCTGAGTTCCTGGTGGGAGTGAGGTTAGAAGTAAGAATACTATAGGGAAGGTACTGTACAGGGCAGTGAAGTTGTCTGGGGCCATGCGGGCATTTATGGACTGTGTTGGAGCTGAACCCCTCAGGTGTGAGAGGTCTTGTATCATGTGGTATTTGCCTGGCCTTCCAGGCTTGGGTATTAAGGAGAGAGGAGAAAACTGGAAGTGTCCTACTATTTGTTGGATCTTGCTCATTGAGAGCAGGCCGATGTAGCGCTGTTTCGCAAATTCCTTATATACAATGTCGTCAAAGATTGCTTTGTATTGTTTTATGGATGGATGGTTGGGTGGGGTGAAGGTTTGGACAATGCACAGTATGTAAGCACGGAAACCATATGTAAGACCCTCGACGAGGTTGGGGTATCGGTGTTACAGGGGAGCTCAAGGACGTTCCTAGCATAAGGATTACAGGCTAATCCATGGTCAATTTTCAATTTTTATGCCTTTCTTTCCTTTTTCTACACTTTGATCCCTCTTTTTCTTCCTTTATCTTATCTTCTAAGAAAAGGGCAATTAACTCTGTAAGTCCCAGCAAATCCAGGATGCTTTTATCTATATTTTGGTGATACTTTCACCTTATCTTACTTCCTTAGAGCCTTATCTCTACTATGGTAATCATATCAAGCCTCGACAACTTGATCTTATCTTATCTCGATCTAATCTTATTCCTTTCCGTTATGTTTCACATCTTTCACTTAGATCTTAGATCAGATCTAACCCCTTATGTTTGGATCTTTGTTCCTAGATCAGATCTATGATTTGATCACAAAGCTATGTTTGGATCTTTGTTCCTAGATCAGATCTATGATTTGATCACAAAGCTATGTTCCTTCATACTTTCACCTTTCCACTATGCTTCCATCTCACATGCCTCATGTTAACCTCATGTACCCCTATCCTGCCACATCCTCATCTGATGTGCATGTATTTAATATCACAAAGCTATGTCCCCTCCTTCTCTTTCACATCACTATGCTTTTTTATCACCTGATCCACATGTTATGCTTCTCTTCCATTTTGATGCACAGGATTGCATAGCCCTCCCATGTCTCCTACTCATGTATTTAATAGTATCTAGTAGATCTAGCTACAACATGTACAAAACTTACTATAGTATATAAACCCCCAAAGAATAGCCTGGCAACCCCAGTCTATTCTCTTAATACTTTCCCATTCAAAGACTTGAGAACCTCCTAAGCAAAATGCTTAGTACTTCTTCCCTTGATCTCTAGCAGAGCTAGCTGATCTCTACTCTTTTGTTGTATTTTGTGTTGCCTAGACATTGCCCCTAGCTCAAGCCATTTCAATCAGGGTATCAGGCCAGCTCGCAAGAGGAAGTCCTGCCAGGCGTCCACCTTATATGGTGTTGTTGCCACTGCATGGCTGCGCCTTAGGGCATTTCTGAGCACTGTGGGAGGTGCTTCCACAGCCGGAGCAGATGTGCTTGGCATTGTTGTGGGGTCGGAAGCATCCTTGCGGTTTTTGCCAGTTGTGGCAAAGGATGTTTCCAGAAGGGTCAATGAGACACCCTTCCAGGGTGTGTTTGGTGTATGCTGGGGTGCCGTCCCACAGGAACTGGATGATGCAGTTGTTGACATTGTGGGGGTGACAACTGAGGCAGGAGGGGCACACTGATTTGTTGTGCGCGCCGTCTCATGATGTGTGCCTCTGAGTGGGCTTTGTGTCCGTGGTAGGGCAGAAAGACTCTCTGGGTGACCTGTTAGAGCCACGAAATTGCTGCGGGGGGAGTTGGAACAAGAGTTCCGGCAGCGGTCGTGCGTGTAGTCAGCATGAGGTGCATACGGGCAGCGCGACTGCTGGTTGGCAGAGGTTGGGGACACATGTGAGGACATGATACTCTTGACCTGTGAGGTCGATTATGACAGGAGGCGTCTGTTAGAGTGCCAGGTGGAAGGACCCATGGTGTGGGGTGGATGAAAGGCGAGCAAAGAGGGGGCAGAATGATTTTATTAGTTATGCATGGACAAGTGGTGCGGGGTGTTACGTTTCATTCTAAGCCCGTACCTTTTCTTCTTGTTCACTTTGACTTTGTCTATGTTCACTGCTTTACCCCTATTCCTCTTGTCCAATAGCCAACCGTTGAAGCCCCATTGGACTACCTTCTACTCACGCCTTACACGAATGTTCCATAACATTCTTTCTTCTTCTACAAGTTGTATTACTTAACACTTCCATGAACTTCCATGAAGTTCTATTCACTTAGTCGTCATCTCAGGCTTCCCCTATATAAACCCCATACTTTGTCCCACTTGTACTTTCTCCATCTTGATCTCCTTTAATCATCATCTCCTTATCTTTGTCCTTGAATCTCTAAGTCCCCGTCCTACTTCTGAGTGGACGCTCAACCGTTGCTCATAGCCATCGCTACACAACGCCTCTGAACCTCTGAACCTCTGAATGTCATTCATAGCCGTCGCTACACAACACCCTCGATCTTTGACCGTTGCATCATCACGCATGGACCCCTTGAACCCATCGGACATGTCGTCACATGTCAAACCCTTTGAACCCCTTGAATAATGACTGCTAAGTTGTTACTTGACTCTTTGAAGCAAGATACTAAAGGCTACACTCGTACCTATCCGGTCCAAGTGTAACAAAAGATCAAGATCTCCCTAGCGGACTGCCTTCATCGCAATTTCCACTATTCCCCCATGACCACCCCTTGACTCTCATTGGTTTAGATCTCGAGACGCACCTGAACACCACTCTGAACCTTCAGATACCTCTACTGAGGATGAAGGCCCCGACATCCCCATCTTCACTGAAAGACACCCTCTCCTTAGCCCACGACCTCACCCGATTCCTATCCCTCCCACGACCTCTCACCCCGCCATCACCACCGACTGTAACATCATCACTGGTGATCCCCATACCACCACCACCACAACCTCGACACCCTGTTATTGACACCCACCCACCAAACACCGCTCCACCCTTCGTACCCCCACCACCCACTATGTCCACCACCAAACCCACCAAACTCCGCATTGGAGCCCCCAAACCCTTTGATGGGTCGTACACCAAGACTGTACCATGGTTGAACACAGTCCACATGTACCTCCTGGTCAACAATGATGTATACAACAACAACAACAAGTGAATCATCTTCGCCCTCTTGCACATGAAGGAAGGTTCAGCTGCGACTTGGGCCGCTACTGTTAGCAACCTCAAATCTAAGAAAGACTTGGATTGTTTCACACTAGAAAGTGCTTTAGAGTTAAGGGAACTTGTTAAGAGGGAATCCCAACAAGAACTTGACTAGAGTTCTTGGGGCATTGATTCA